>CM060354.1:30469712-30774209 GCA_030545235.1 Helianthus tuberosus
ACTTGTTCACAAGTTAAGGCGGAACACCAGAAACCTTCAGGTCTATTACAACAACTGGAAATGCCTGTATGGAAATGGGAACTCATAACAATGGATTTTGTTACTAAGTTACCCAAAACCAGAAAAGGTAATGATGCGATTTGGGTAATTGTGGATCGATTAACCAAATCAGCTCACTTTCTACCTATGGAAGAAACCTTTAGCATGGAAAGATTGGCAAAGTTGTATGTAGATGAAGTTGTATCTTTACATGGAGTTCCACTCTCCATTGTATCAGATAGAGATAGTCGTTTCACTTCTCATTTCTGGAAAAGTTTCCAAGAAGCAATGGGAACTCGACTAAATTTAAGCACTGCATATCATCCTCAAACAGACGGACAAAGTGAAAGGACAATCCAAACTCTAGAAGACATGCTTAGAGCATGTGTAATAGATTTTGGTGGAAATTGGGACGATCACTTACCTCTGATTGAATTCTCCTATAACAATAGTTATCATTCTAGTATTGAAACTGCCCCATTCGAGGCACTGTATGGAAGAAAGTGCAGAACTCTAGTTTGTTGGGCAGAAATAGGAGAAAGTCAATTGTCAGGTCCCGAGATAGTGCAAGAAACTACTGATAAGATTACTCAAATCAAGGAAAGGCTGAAGACGGCTCGAGATCGCCAGAAGAGTTATGCAGATAATAGATGCAAGCCGTTAGAATTCCAAGTTGGAGACAGAGTTCTGTTGAAAGTTTCCCCTTGGAAAGGAGTTGTTCGATTCGGTAAAAAGGGAAAGCTAAGTCCAAGATACGTAGGACCATTTCCAGTGATCCAACATATAGGACCAGTTGCTTATCGTTTACAACTACCAGAGGAGTTAGCTGGAGTACATGATGTATTTCATGTATCCAACCTCAAGAAATGTCTATCAGACGAATCTTTGGTAGTACCTCTCCAAGATATAGAGAAAAACGAAAAATTAAAATTTGTAGAGAAACCTCTTCAGATAGAAGACAGAAAAATAAAGTTTCTCAAGCACAAGCGACTAGTACTAGTTAAAGTCAAGTGGGATTCGAAACGAGGACCCGAATACACTTGGGAGCTAGAGTCAGAAATGAAGCGAAAGTATCCTCAATTATTCCAGTAAATCTCGAGGACGAGATTTTTATTAAGGTGTGGAGAATGTAACAACTCTCATTAAAAGTCCTATTTATTTTATTATTTTATCCAATAGGAAACCCTAATTGAGACACCCAAGTGATTCTGCACAAACCCTAAAATTTTCAGAATCATCAGAATCAGGATCAGGGCCCCTAAAACTCAGGGGGGGTAAAACCCTAGTTACGATTATCTACATAAAACGCTGTCAAAATTAAATTTTTCGAATCAGTCAAGTCAGCAAGGCTAGTCAAGGACGTGGCTACCCTATGGTAAGTTCATGTCCCTTACGGACCGTAAGGGATAAGGCTTACGGTCCGTAAGCCTGGTCAAAATTTAGCTATAAATAGTGGACATTGGGACTTGATTTCTGGTACTTAAACGACGTAGAAATTCCAATCACACACTGAGATATCGTAGAATTACTATTAAAACACACAAGGATCATGAATCGCTGCCGCAATACAGGGTAATAACTCGATCGCTGATACGATTCAATGTCCGATCGATTAAACTATCCAATGGATGTTTAAGTGCTGCCCACGTTAGGGTTTATGCTTTGTCATTCATTGTTAATTCAATGGATGTTTAAGTATCGCACTTTGTCATTCGATGTGAGGGTTTAATCTCGTGAGTTATCGTAAATGCTGTATTAAGTTACTAACCGAATTGTGTGCCTGTTATTAATTTAGGTTAAAAGGCTAATCAGTAGGCTAGGCTCTGCTTAAATTAAATCTGCAATGTGAGTCATTCTCTTTTTATCAAATTTGTTTACAAAATCATGTATATTTTCAAAGTTATAATTACAGTGATTAAGTTTATGTAATCACCAAATTACAGCCGGTATGTGGGGTATTGTGCACATTACTACTGTTTTTATCACTTTAGGTGGGCGAACCTAATTAGTGATACTCTTCACTATTGGGTGACAGGACTCAATAGTGATATGACCACAGTCACCGAAACGAGTCGATGACAAATACTGTGGGTAGTTGGTTGATATCTGAAACATTGTAATCTTTCTTAATACTGTAAATTATAACAAATGAGTCATTTTAGCAAAAAGAATGATTCACTCAGTATTTCCCGCTGACAAAACCTTTTTCAAACATGTTTCAGGTGATCTGTTGTGATCCAAGAAAAGTGTCGTGAAGCACTACAAGCTTAAGGAAGTGGCTCAATATAAAATAAAGAAACATGTTTTGTAAAATAAAGATTTCTCCGTGAAATCTCAAGATTGTAAATTACCGGGTTTTATCCCGAGTTGTGAAATAAAATAATCGGGAAATATATCAGTTTTAAAAGATCCTGAAGAAAACTTCCGCTGTTAAATAAATACCACGAGATTTCTGTCCCGCGGCTCCTGAAACAGGTCAAACCGGGTCGGGGGCCGTGATACTGTTTATCTGTAAGTTTCATTCCCATGATAGGACGAAACTTTTTGTCAACATCATTGCATATCTGTAAAGCATATGTTCCAAATTCAATCACCGGTTTGGGTGAGAAATTTGTATACAATGGTCGTTTACCAGCTGTCTTTGATTGCTGTTGTTTATAAAACTGTCCTGTATATATATATATATAGGGGGCCGCTAAAATAGGAACCATCCCCAGTTGTAAGAACCGCGAGAACCACTTTCAACCAATCAGAATAAGGGGTAATTTGGTCATCTCCTTCAAATGTCTAATCCATCTCTCTCTTCATTAAAAGTCTTCTGACCTTTTTAATAGCTCTATCATCTCTCATATATATCACCTTCCTCTCTTCTCTCTTCATTTCTTTTGAAATATCAGAGCATCTTTCTTCTTCATCACTGATGAAGATGAAGACCGACGCTACCCCAAACACCACTGTCTTCCACCTCCACCCAAACTTAAAAATGCCTTCCACTTACACCCCCTCTATCTCCGGTGACCCATTCCTTCTCCGGCGACCCCCCTCCTTCTCCGGTGACCCCCTCATGTATGGCGACCCTCTGTCTTTCTCCATGGATGTAGTTCAAGCTAATAATTTATTAGAGGATTAGAGCCAGCTTGAAAGGCGGTGTAGTGGGTTTTTATTTAGGGTTTTTTTGGGGGGTTTCTTCCGGTGGTGGGGGGTGGCCAGACGGTGTTGCGGTGCTGGTGTTTGGAGCCGGTGACTGTGTGAGCTGCGGTGGATGAACCATTGGACAACGGTGTTGGCGGTGCTGGTGTTTGGTAAGGTTTTTGATGGTTCTTTTGAAAGTTTTGAATCTGGAAACAAATTTTTTGAGTTTCTTGGGGGTTTCTTGATTTTTGTGGGTTTGGTTTTTTTTTGATCTGTTGATTCTGTTGATAGGTGTGGAATCAACTGTTGATAGGTTGATTCTATTTTGTTGGTGCTTTTGATTCTCTGGTGGGTGTTTGATCTGTGTTCTTGATTTTGGGCGGTGATGACGCAAAAAAAAAACCCATATTTTGGTAAGTGTTTTTGGTAGGTTTGATTCAGTTGAATCTGGTGCTTTTTGAATCTGTTGAATCTGTTTGAATGATGTTTATGGTGCTTTTGAATGTTTGAATCTGTTGAATTTGGTTCCTTTTGATTGTTTTGAATCTGGTACTTTTTGGTAGATTTCGACCAGTGAACTATGTGCGTTTTGATCCGTTTGGATTTGGGCGGTGATGATGCAAAAAAAAAAACGTATATTTTGATGACGATGGCGCGGCACGGTTGGTGGGGGATGGTAGATTTTTGAACCTGCAACCCCACTTTGCAGCCTCTGATTATCGGAAAAAATCTGAGCCAAGCCCCTTTTTTTCAAGAATCCAAACATTGTTTTTGATTTTTGTTGTTTTTTTTTTATTTTTTTTCCCAGTCGATGATGATGATAACAATCTATCTGAGACATCTACCGAGTTGCGATTTCTGGGTGTGTTCGTTTTTGTGTAAAAAAGTTTTTGAAAAAAGTGCTAAAACCGTAAACTTTTTAACGTAAACCGTAAACTTTTTAACGTAAAACGTAAACTTTTTAATGTAAACCGTAAACTTTTTAACGTAAAACGTAAAAAGTTTTACGTGAAACGTAAAAAGTTTTACGTGAAACGTAAAACTTAAAAAGTTTAACGTAAAACGTAAAAAGTTTAAAAAGTTTTACGTAAAACGTAAAACGTAAAAAGTTTTACGTAAAATGTAAAACGTAAATCGTAAACTTTTTAACGAAAAACGTAACTTTTTTTACGTAAAACGTAAACTTTTTAACGGAAAACGTAAAACGTAAACTTTTCAAAGTTTTAACCTAAAATGTAAAAATTAAATCGTAAAGCGTAAACTTTTTAACGCAAAAATGTAAAACGTACTCTTTTACGTAATTTTTTTTAACGTAACACGTAAAAAACGGCGCGTAAAAAAACGATCGAAAAAACGACGCGAAAAAACGGAGCGTAAAAACAGGGCGTAAAACGTTCCATAAAAAAACGCTCGTAAAAAACCGGGCTTAAAAAACGGCTCTTAAAAATGTTTTTAATCTCATCCATCCATTTTGAAAATTTCGGAATTTTTTTTAACGTAAAACGTAAAAAACGGCGCGTAAAAACCGGTCGAAAAAACGGAGCGTAAAAACAGGTTGTAAAACGTTCCGTAAAAAACGCTCGTAAAGAACGGCTCTTAAAAATGTTTTAATCTCATCCATCCATTTTGAAAATCTCAAAAAAAATTATCATAAAAATCTGATTTTAAAAATATTGTTTAACAAAAAATTCTGTTTTTTAATAAAAAGTAATTAATGAATAGGACAAAAAGGCAATTAAATATAATATATATAAAAAGACAAAAAAATAACTTTACTTAAATACCCTTTTGAATTAAAATATTAAAGACATAACAAGACAAAAAATACTTAATATTATTTTTAAATATTTTTAATCTCATCCATCCATCATCTTGATCTAATGGCTAGAAAGTAGTTCGCGCGGTTCTTACAACTGGAGGTGGTTTTCATTTTAGCGGTCCCCTATATATATATATATTCATACAAACATATATTATATATTTTATTATATTATTATTATTATTATTACCAACTCCATCATCACCTTCACTGATATGGATTCATCCAATAATCCATATTGCGCTCGTCGTACATCCAGACGAGTCGCTCTCCTACCTACCTCATCCTCTCGCTATTTTCTAAACTCTCTTTTCCGAAAGTTCGGAGCTCTTGCACATTTTCTGCACTCATTGGGGGTGCAGGTGCTGCTACTGGATCTGGGTACTGGGGCATGGGTTCCTCCTGAGGGTACGGATTATCTAAGATCTCCCTAATGTATTCATCGTTATCGTAGTAGGGATCTAGAGGGTCCAGACCTGGAAAAGCTGCTAAGTTCGGCATGGGTTCGTCGTTTAGGTGATAGCGTGGCACATATTCTCTATGATCATCGAACCATGGATCATAATCTGGGTCTATGGGATTAGGGGCTGGTATCCTAGGTATCTCCTCAGGGTTGAAATCATGCATTTGGACTTGGTTTTCGGGGTTGTTTTCTATCTCCATCGGCTGCGTGGGAAACAAAGGTAAGGGTTGTGGGGCTACTAGTTGTTCCAGATTTGGGTCGGCAGCTGTGGTTGCTAGGATATGAAAATTGGCTAAGCTCCTATTAAGCATATCCTGTGTATGGGCATCTGACTCTGGCTTAGCTGTAGCTAGGACTCTCTACTGTTGCAACTTTCGCATTCTTTTCCTACGCTCGTGTGCTCCCTTACTGAACCAACCTTTCTTTTTCTGAGGGAATGGCTCTTCAGACTGAGCCTTAAACACAAACATTCCTTTTTCATTATCAGCTGCATACCCAGAGAGGGCAGGCTGTGAAGAGGTACCTTCACTCCTAGGTGAATCGGACAATTGACGATATGCGTCTGAGGGTCCTTGATCACTCATACTGTAAACTAACAAATAGTCAAATAACACATAACAATAAAATACAGATATGCACGTATTTCCATAATTAATTTCCTAACAATTTGAATAACATTTTGGTGTCAGCAGAACACTTCTGTGGCTGAATTAGTGGCTTAGCTCTGATACCACCTTCTGTCGCAACCCCCGCCCCCTATCTGTCCCGGGAACGGGCGGTCGCGAGACCAGTTTTGGTGGTATCGTTTGTTTATCAATTTGGCAGCGGAAAATTCATCAGGACCGTAGTTAGGAAATATTTTATCAGAGTAAATACCACACTTTTATAATATTAAACATATTGGGATAAAACCCAAGTTTTCATTACAAACATTTTCATAGGGAAAATCCCTATTTTATTGAGTAAAACATCTTCTTTTATTTAGGTAACTTTTATAGCCACTTTTTTTCCAAGCCTTCAGTGCTGTCCAGTGGCTTCTAGTTGGCTTTCACATTTTGTTACCTGAAACGCGTTTAAAAACATTTTGTCAGTGGGAAATACTGGTGAGTGAATCCCGGTTTAATCAAGAAGAGTTTTATCGATTAACATAGTATTGAGAGCGATTACAATGTTTATATCTACGCAATTACTCATTCAGTACTTGCCACTCGACCGTATCTGTGGCTATGGTCATATTACACATTGGCTAACCCGTTGTCTAATTGTGAAGGTTATCAAATAATGTATACAAAACCCCATAATACCGGCAGTAATTGAAGAATTACAAAGACTCAATCACTGCTTAATCACATTGTAAAACATTTAAGGTTTTGTAAAAACAGTTTACAAAAAGGAGATTACTCACATTGTTGTCTTAGACTTCTTTTAAGGTTTCCTGGTGAATATCTATAATTTACACAATGCACACGCGTTAGTATAATAACCCTTTATATTTGCATTAGTAATACCCTCCCCGAGGCGGTATTCCAACGACTACGTCGGGCAGAACCTCGACATCCGTTACGGGACCCTAGATCAATCGGGCAGCGTATCTAATATGTAACCGGGGTTATAATACTTACAACGGAGCAGAACTTCGTTAATTAGGGGGTATTATGCCCGGAAATTATGTTATCTTCTTCAGAAATTTGTAAGAAAGAAAAGAAATGAGCGATCGGAAACTGAAGCCGATGGCCTCTTTATATAGGGCCTGATTTTGGTCTTGTCCCGCCACGCGTAAACTCAGGCCATGGTCTACGCGGCCCGCGTAGTAGGCTGGTAGGCCCTAGCCTGGCCAAGTCATCACACTAGCTTCAACACGCGTTCGACACGTGGCGGCACCGGGTACGGCCTTGACTCCAAGCTGTCGCGGCCCGCGTAGGTCGAAGAGGTGGCGCCCCGCGAGAGACCATAAAAATTCATTTTTAATTAATTTTAATAAAAATAAAGGTATTCGGGCCCTGTTTTCGCGTATGGGGTTTATTTTATGACATATTGAGATATTTTAATTATATTAGGGGTGTCAGAAAAATATTTTGGAGGGTTGTTATATCCTCCCCACCTTGTTTTAGAACTCGTCATCGAGATCTACTGGAACAAGTGCGGATATTTCTTTTGCATTTCTGATTCAAGCTCCCATGTGTATTCTGGTCCTCTTTTGGAGTCCCACTTCACTTTGACTAGAACTAGTCTCTTGTGCTTGAGGTTCTTAACCTTCCTGTCTTCAATTTATAGAGGCCTTTCTACGAATTTTAACTGTTCATTTACTTCTATATCCTTAAGAGGTACTACCAGTGATTCATCAGCTAAGCATTTCTTGAGATTAGATACATGAAACACATCATGTATTCCTGCCATTTCCTCTGGCAGTTGTAGTTGATAGGCTACAGGTCCTATTCTTCTAATAATCTCAAAAGCTCCAACATACCTAGGGCTTAGCTTTCCCCTTTTGATGAATCTTACCACTCCTTTCCAAGGAGAGACTTTCAATAACACTTTATCTCCTACCTGAAATTCCAATGGCTTTCGACGGTTATCAGCATAACTCTTTTGTCGATCACGTACTGCTTTCAGTCGTTCCTTGACTTGAATGATCTTGTCTGTTGTTTCTTGTACTATCTCAGGTCCAGATAGTTGTTTTTCTCCAATTTCTGCCCAACAGACTGGCGTTCGGCACTTTCGTCCATAAAGTGTTTCGAATGGTGCAGCATTGATACTTGTATGATAACTGTTATTATAAGAAAATTCTATCAATGGTAAGTGATCGTCCCAGTTACCTCCGAAATCAATTACACAAGCTCTAAGCATGTCCTCCAGTGTCTGAATTGTCCTTTCACTTTGTCCGTCCGTTTGAGGATGATAAGCGGTGCTTAGATTCAACTTGGTTCCCATTGCTTTTTGGAAACTTGTCCAAAAATGTGAGGTAAAACGACTATCTCTGTCAGAAACAATTGATAGAGGAATTCCATGTAATGAAACTATTTCATTTACATATAATTTAGCTAACTGTTCCATACTGAAAGTTTCTTTCATTGGTAGGAAATGAGCTGACTTAGTTAGCCTGTCTACCATCACCCAGATTGTATCATTACCTTTTTTTGTTTTGGGTAATTTGGTAACAAAATCCATTGTTATCAATTCCCATTTCCATACATGCATTTCTAACTGTTGCAATAAACCTGAAGGTTTCTGATGTTCAGCTTTGACTTGTGAACAGGTTAAACACTTTGCAACATATGCTGTTATATCATTTTTCATTCCTATCCACCAAAAATTCTTTCTTAAGTCCTGATACATCTTATCACTTCCAGGATGCATCGTATACTTAGATTTATGGGCTTCTTCTAATATACGGTGACGTAGGTTTCCTAATTTAGGTATCCACATTCTTTTCTTATGGAATCTCCAAATTCCATCTGTTCCTTGTTCTAATTCCTTAATCATTCCTTTTAACTTCTCAGTATCATCTTTGATTACTGATTCTTGTGCCTTTCTAATCTGTTCATTTAAATCTACTTGTAGATTTAACTTAAGAGAACGTACTCTTTTTGGCTTATCGTGATACTTTCGGCTTAAAGCATCAGCTACTACATTTGCTTTTCCTGCATGATACTGGATATTACAATCATAATCACTAAGTATCTCCATCCAGCGTCTTTGTCTCATATTCAATTCCTTTTGCCCAAAAACATACCTTAAACTCTTATGGTCAGTGAAAATGGTAAACTTACTACCGTATAGGTAATGTCTCCAAATTTTATGGGCATAAATTATTCTCTTCATGATTCTTAAGTTGTCTAGAGGCGTAAGCTATAATCTTTTGACGTTGCATCAACACACATCCATAACCTAACTTAGAAGCGTCACAATAGATTACGAAATCTTCAGTTCCTTCTGGTAATGCTAGTATGGGTGCGTTGGTTAGTCTTTGCTTAAGAATTCTAAAGGCTTCTTCTTGTTTTGATCCCCATTCAAACTTAACAGATTTACAGGTTAACTTAGTTAAGGGAATGGCTATTCTAGAAAAATCTTGAATAAATCTTCTATAATAACCGGCCAATCCTAAGAAACTTCTAACCTCGGTTGGTGACTCAGGGGTTTTCCATTTGGTAATTGCCTCGATCTTGGTGGGATCTACATGAATTCCTTCATGATCAACTAGATGTCCAAGAAACTGTACCTATTTTAACCAAAACTCACACTTCGAAAATTTTGCATAAAGCTTTTCTTTTCTCAGTAAACTTAAAAGTGCGTGCAGATGCGCTGCATGTTCCTCTTTACTCTTAGAATAAATAAGAATATCATCTATAAAGACAATTAAGAATTTATCCAAATATGACTTACATATTCGGTTCATCATGTCCATAAATGCAGCTGGGGCATTGGTTAAACCGAATGGCATGACAGTAAATTCATAATGGCCATACCTTGTTCTGAAAGCGGTCTTAGGAATGTCCTCTTCCTGTACCTTTAATTGATGATATCTTGACCTTAAATCGATTTTAGAGAAAAATTGTGCTCCTTGCAACTGATCGAACAGATCATCGATTCTTGGTAATGGATACCGATTCTTAATCGTGACTTTGTTTAATTCACGGTAGTCAATGCACATACGCATTGATCCGTCCTTCTTTTTAACGAATAAAATCGGTGCTCCCCATGGCGATGAGCTTGGCTGTATGAATCTTTTTTCCAACAATTCATCTAATTGTTTCTTCAGTTCCTGCATTTCTGCGGGTGCCAAACGGTAAGGTTCTTTGGCAATTGGTGCGGTTCCTGGTATCAAATGGATTCTGAATTCAACTTCTCTATCTGGAGGTTGCCCTGGTAGCTCTTCTGGAAATACATCTGAAAACTGGGATACTATTGGAATAATCCTTTAATTCTTTTCCTTTAGTGTTAGAGATTATAGAAATCAAATACACTAATGACCCTTTTCTTATATAACTTGCTGTTTTCATCACAGAGATGAATTTTGTGGATCTAGAGGTTTTATTTCCTTTAATTTCGATCTTTTCTCCCCTTGGTGAATTTACTTGAATTGACTTTTGATCACATAAAATACTAGCTTTATTGGCTATTAACCAATCCATTCCTAACACAACATCGAATCCTGCCAGATTCATGGGGTAAAGGTTTGCAATAAATTTCTGATTTAGAATTTCGATTCTTGCTCCCTGCAAGATTTTAGAAATCTTAATGATTTCCCCGTTTGCTGTCTCTAATAGACATTCTTGTGGGAGTTTAGTTAATGATTGATTAAGAAGTTTGCAAAATGAAGTATTAATAAAACTTTGGTTCGCACCAGAGTTAAATAATACTTTAGCAAAAACATCATTAACTAAAAACGTACCGGCGATCACATCCGGGATCATTTTTGCTTCTTCAGCAGTCAGAACAAATGCTCTAGCATTTTTAGTATTCTTGGTGTTCGTGGCTGGAGATATTTTGGACAATTTGGCTTGATATGACCTTGTTCTCCACAGTTGTAGCATATCCTGTTGTTTTTCTTCCTGCAGTCTTCCTCCTTATGTCCAGACATTTTGCAGAAGTTACAGTATGTGGAGCATCTTCCTGAATGCTTCCTTTTGCAGTACTTACAGTAGGGTGCAGAGGTAGAACCTACATTTTTCCCACGGTTAGAATTTCCAGAACGGAATTCTTGGGTAAGCTTCTGGGTTAGGTTCCTCCTTTGATCCACTTCTCATGTACAAACTAATTCATCTGTCAAGGTGTTTGCTAGTTCTACAACTTCTTCTATGGTTTGAGGTCTAGCTGCCTTGACTACATGCCTTATCTCCCCAATTAATCCCCAGATGTAACGGGAGATTAATATTGTTTCAGGTGATGCAAGGGTTGGTACTATTCTAGCATATTCGAAGAATAACGTGGTATAACCCTTACTATCTACCCCAGTCATCCTAAGGTTTAGGAATTTGTTTGCTATCTGTTCCTTTTCATTAGGAGGGCAAAATTTCCTTTCTACCATGTTTTTAAATTCTTCCCATTCCATATTGTAAGTTCTATCACTTCCCCTAGACTGGAGGATAGTGTTCCACCATTCTAGTGCTGAATTCTTAAACAGATTGGAAGCAAACATTATCTTATCCTCTTCCGCACATTTACTTATTCTTAAGACTGCCTCGGTCTTTTCTATCCAGCGGAGAGATGCAACGGCCCCTTCATTGCCCAAGAATTCCATTGCTTTACATGACCATAATTCTTTATAAGAACAACCGTAAGACACGGTTCTTCTTCTTTTGGGAATGGGCACTTGAAGTACGGGTCCATTGTTTACGCTGTTTTCAGGTTCAGAAGGTCGTTTGCTATCATGTTTACTTTTATTTTCTGCTTCTTTAACCGTTTTGATAATATATGGCATCGCATCTATTATCCCTTGTGCCACTATATGTTGCATGACACTGTTATCCACTTGGTTTCCATTATTGTTGTTGTTCGGATTTTCATTATCCAAGTTATTATTACTCTGGTTATCGTTATTCTGGTTTTCCTAGTTTACTTTGTCGTCCATCTGAATTTTAAACATTTATCAATTATTAATATCACAAAACAATTAATAATTTTGGCAACAACCACACAACACACATATTGGTCAAAAGCGTCGAGCATTGCGACTTACTCTTTTCTATTATAGTATGCGTCAAATACACACTAAGACTGGAATTAAAATTACAATACTATTATGCATCACTAACCACAACGTGGTCTATACTACAACATATATTATTATTATTTGTAACGCCCCAAAATATAATTAAATACTTTTATGATTATATAATATGCAACAAGTAAGTTATAGTATTTATAACCTTAGTATGTGAATGTTTGTGATAAGATTAATAATAACAAGAGTATGTGTAGGAATAAATATTAATAGAATGATGAATTAAAACTAGGAACTAAATTATTATGTGAGCAATAACCAAATAGAAAGGAAATTAGTGTTAGTTGTAAACACTACAATTGGGAGGGACTTAAAATGACAAGGAATGAAAGATGGGTTATTGAAATAGAATTAAAGTAGGCACACACACACATCAGATGTGTGTCGCCTAGGATATCAAGAGAGAAGAGGGAAACCCTTTTCACTTCTAAAATTCAGCAATAAAAGGAAGAAATTGAAGCTAATCACCTGCATGTTCATCTCAATCTAACCATCTTAGCATTCTAAACATAAGGTATGTTGAAATTTGCAATTTGATGATCATGAATGAAATGGGTTTCGAATAAATCCATGAAATTGTATGAAATTAGCATGAATATGGGTTAGGAACATCTCATAGGACATGAATTGAACTTGAATTCGGCTAAATTGATGGGTAAAAGTGAAAACCAATTTATAGTGAAAGTGTTATGATATGAAATATGAAATATGAAACTTGGTGTAAATTAGTATAATGATGTTCATATGATGATCTTCATAATGAAATGTTGTTAAGAGAATTCGAGTTAGGATGATGGTTGTATGAGATTTTGACTTAATTTGATGTTGTTAATGTTATTGATATGAATAGGTCATATTATGCATAAGATACTTGTACACTATGCTTAATTATTAGTACGCACGCCAAGTGTTTGTCAAAATGCTTGAATGAAACGATCATAGGATTTTACAATCTTAAATGGTTAGAATTGAGAATTGGTTGTTTGTTAATGTAAATAAGTTGATAACGGAATGAAAAGAACTACATGAGCCTAAAGTATGTGATTCTTGGATTATAGGGATCAAAGAAGAAAGCTCAAGTCGCTCAGGATCGCAAACGAACAACGACAAAGGTAAGTTCATTCGCTTACAAGTAATAGTAGATTGTTATATTTGGATGGTCATTATTATTCTAGATTTTGAATCTTCACATGTGTAACGAGTTAGTATAATTTGAAGATGTGTTGAGAATATGAGACGAATGCGTAGAATGAATGTCACGCCAAGTTGGGAAGTTATGTTTGAATGAAGCTTTAAATAGTTTTTTTCTTGTAGTTCTATTAGTAAATTTTAAAGTCATATGAACTTACGGCTTAAATGGTAAATTGGTTGATGAATGTAGGTAAAGCAACTTGATGGATGGCGCTATTTGGATCGAACACACTTATGATGCACGCTTCCGCAAAGTTATTAGTTATGGTTTAAACTTTTAATAAATGGTTTTGTTAAAACGGGTCTTTTGTATGTAACTTAGCCCGGTAGTTGTTAGATGTGAACTTGTAGTTAAAGATTATGTTAATCCTTTAAGGGATGTTTGGGTCGTAAACTCTTTTGTAACTATTTCAATTAAAAATGCAGATTTTTTCTTGTGAATTATTTGACCCGTTTGGTATTTTTGTTTAATGAGTCTTGTTAGTTCCTTTCAAAATTTTAGACCATTACAAGTTGGTATCAGAGCCTAGGTTTAAGATATTCGAGCAAGTTATGGTGCTCGGACTCAAACCGAAAGCTCGTGTGGAAGTGTGTTCGTTCCGAAGCGCTATGCAAGTAAGTAATTTATAAATTTTGATTTATGTTTATAGTTGGAAACGGGAAGGGGTTATAGTTAACTCACTAGAATAACCTGGGTTGGAACATTACGGAATGTTACGGGAGGTTTCGGGACTTCACGGAACCTTTTCGGGTTGAACCCTGGCTCGGGAACGAAGTTTTTGGGTAAACATGAGTAAAAACAGCAATTGCAAGTCAGGTTTGGGATTCAGTGCCCAGTGCGCCAAAAACAGCGCCTAGTGCGCTGAAATGAATATTTCAACTGTGGCGCGCTGAAATCAGCGCCTAGTGGCGCCGATTGTTACCAAACTTCCCGTTTTTCACATTTTGACCTTCCAACTTGTGTGTATGCTTCCAATACTCCGTAATACCTCCCAAAAACTAGGGCTGTGCAACGGTTCAGAACCGGACCGAACCGAACCGAACCGGAACCGAACCAGAACCGTTAATTGCTAAATTTAAGAACCAGAACCCAACCGTATTATAACGGTTCTGGTTCGGTTCCGAACCGGTTAAACGGTTCTCGTGTAAACGGTTCTCGCGGGAATCGGTTGACAATTAAATCCTAAAATTAACAATTCAATAAAAACGAATCAAACCATTTAAAACATTAACTAAGAGTTGCAACATTCAAAGTTCAAACCAACCAAAATAGAAGTAGCAAAGCAACAATAAAAAATTTCAAGCCATAAAACAAACTCTAAATAAAACTATTACAACCATCATGTTAACAATTAAAACAAACATATTCAAACTTCATTCGATCTTTATCCTCTCAATCTACTGTATTTACTGTATTTACCAAGCGATACACTATTTATATACACATTTACAATTCAATCAACATTGATTTGATTATTTTTATTCAATTTTTATTTTCACATACAGAAAACTATATGTATCAGAAAGCAAACATCTAGAAAGAAAATATATGCAATCATAAAAAAAAGGTCATGCAGAATAACGTACCTATATTTGCAGGGTGTTGATGGAGATGAACTTGTATGATAACAATTAGGGTTAGGGTTGAGAGATAGAGAAGAATTAGAAGATGAAAAATTAGATCGTGGAATGAATATAAGAGGAAGGAATAAGAATTAGGATGGTCATATGATTTTGAAAAGCCCATTAATAAAATAGGGTTTTAAATATTTATAATCCCAACTGGTTCTAGCGGTTCTTTAACCGAAACCGTGGTTTTAACCGGAACCGAACCGGGAACCGTTTTTACCCAAATTTAAGAACCGGAACCAAACCCTATATACAAAAATACGGTTCGGATCTAGCGGTTCCGGTTCGGTTCCCTGGTTCTGGTGGTTCTGAACCGTATACTGCTCCACCCTACCAAAAACCTTCCGTCAAGCCCCAAAACGCCAATGAAATCAAGAATACAAGTCGACTAACATGAATGGCATTAGTAAAAGCATGAACAAGAAGGAAGTTAAGTACCAGAATGAATGTATGATTGAATTAACACGTCTAGGATGTTTGTAATGAAGAATGATCTACGAGAATGAATTGTTAAAAAACTAACAAAGTATAGAAAGATAAGGAGAATGAATGTAATGATGTTTAACATGAGTGTATAATTGTAGATGGCAAGTGGAGGAAACACGGATACCACGGAACGGATAACTCGAAACGAATTAAACAAGATAATTTCGGATGAACTAGTGAAGGCATTTGATGCAAACGTTCCAAAGATAGCGCAAGAAGTGGAAAGCCAAGTGTTAAGTAGGGTGGAGACTATGGTAACGAGTAAGGTTTATGAGTTGAAGGAAATGATAGCCGAAATTCAAGGCAAGAAGGATGCACGACGGTGCACATATAAGGATTTCATGGCATGTAAGCCCGCAACTTATAATGGAGAAATTGATCCCATTGAATGTCAAAGATGGATAGCTAATATGGAAGGGGTGTTCATTCGTAGTCATTGTGATAAAGAAGATCAAGTCATGTTAGCCACATGGAAACTTTTACGACAAGCTAAAGATTGGTGGGATGCGTATAGTAAAGTGATCGGCGAGGATAAAGTCCAAACTTTGACTTGGCAAGAATTCAAGCAACCTTTTATCAAATACCATTGTCCACAATCAGTCGTGGATCGGATCCAAGAAGATTTTCTCCGGCTCCGACAAAAGGATGAATCAATCGATGAGATCACAAATACTTTCCTCGACAAGCTGAAGTTTTGCGGAGAAATAGTGGGAACGGAGAGGATGAAGATTATCCGTTATCATGACATGCTGAAGGCTGAATATCGGGAGTTCATAACTCCTTCCAAATGTGAAACTTTGAACGAGCTTATTAATTGCGCAAGGGATAGGGAAATCGAGTTGAAGAGATAAGTTGAATGTGGGGAGAAAAGGAAAACCGAGAAAGGATCAACACAAAGCACTTCCAAGAAACCTAAGGCACATGATCAAGGAAAGAAAGAAGCTTCTAAAGGAGGGTTTCCACGATGTAAAACGTGTGGAAAACCCCATTCGGGAGAATGTTTATTGGGGAGGAAAGGATGTTACAACTGCGGACAAGAAGGGCATCCATAGTATAATTGTCCAAATCCAAGAGAGTGTGCTACAACTGTAATGAATCGGGCCATGTAAAGGTCGAATGTCCAAAACTCAAACAAGGAACGAAGAAAGAAGGAAAGAAGGAAGAAACCGCTAAAGCTAAAGGAAGAATGTTCCAAATCTCCACGGAAGAAGCTAGAGCTCACCCGAATGTGGTGTCAGGTATATTTATTATAAACTCTATACCTACATATATGTTGTTTGATACCGGGGCTAGTAGATCATTCATTTCGAGCGAGTTTATACATTCCCCTTTGTTCACGATAGAAAGAATGCCTACATCTTTAGAGGTAGAAATAGCCGACTGTAAGAGTTACCTTCTACATGAGATATGTAGAAATTGTAAAATTACTATCGAGGATGAGGATTTTGACATTTATTTGATTCTCATGGTCTTGGGAGAATTTAAGGTAGTAGTCGGTATGGATTGGTTATCCCGCCATCATGCGGAAATTTTATGTGAAAGCAAAATTATTCATGTGACATCTCCTAAGGGAAGGCGAGTAAGTATTCATGGGGAAAGGGAGGTAGAGGAAAAATTCTGTACTATCTTAGAAGCGGTTAAGTATGTGAAGAATGGAAGTAAGGCATTCTTAGCCTATGTCGTCGATACAAAACTAGGTGCTTTAAGAATTGAAGATACTAAGATTGTGAGTGAATACCCGGATGTGTTTCCGGATGAATTGCCGGGACTTCCACCCGAGCGAGAAGTCGAATTCCGTATCGAGTTGGAACCAAATGCCAAACCGGTACCCAAAGCCCCTTGCCGGTTGGCACACGCGGAGGTACGGGAACTAATGGTCCAATTACAAGAACTTCTTGACAAGGGCTTCATACGCCCTAGCGTGTCCCCATGGGGAGCGCCCGTTTTGTTCGTTAAAAAGAAGGATGTGTCGATGAGAATGTGCATCGACTATCGTGAGCTCAACAAACTCACGATAAAGAACCGATATCCCCTTCCGAGAATAGATGATCTTTTCGACCAATTACAAGGGGCAAGTTGGTTCTCAAAAATCGACTTGCGATCGGGTTACCATCAAGTACGAGTAAGAGAAGAGGACGTACCTAAGACCGCGTTCAGAACCCGTTACGGACATTATGAATTTTTAGTAATGTCATTCGGGTTAACTAACGCTCCGGCCGCTTTTATGGGTTTAATGAATAGAGTATGCCGAAATATGTTAGATCAGTTTGTCATAGTATTTATTGATGACATTTTAGTATACTCTCGTAGCGAGTCTGAACATGTGAGTCATCTACGTCAGGTGCTTGAGACGCTTCGAAAGGAAAAGTTATATGCTAAGTTTACTAAATGTGCATTTTGGCTCAGGGAAGTGCCGTTCTTAGGCCATGTAATTAATGAGAAAGGGAATATGGTGGATCCTTCTAAGGTGGAAGCTGTGGTAAAATGGGTACCCCCGAAGAATGTTAGTGAAGTAAGAAGTTTCCTCAGTCTAGCCGGCTATTATCAGAGATTCATCCAAGATTTCTCCAAAATAGCCCTTCCTTAAACCAAATTGACAAAGAAGGAGGAAAAGTTTGAATGGAGTGATGATCAACAGAAAGCTTTCCAAATATTAAAAGAGAAATTGTTGAGCTCTCCCATTTTAACCCTGCCAGAGGGAACGGGAGATTTAGTGGTATACGCGGATGCATCTCGTCAGGGGTTGGGGTGTGTCTTGATGCAACGAGGCAAGGTTATTGCCTACGCTTCAAGACAACTAAAACAACATGAAATTAACTACCCAACACACGATTTAGAACTGGCGGCGGTAGTTTTTGCCTTAAAAATCTGGAGGCATTATTTGTATGAAACAAAGTGTACAATTTATTCAGACCACAAGAGCCTTAAATACTTCTTCGAGCAGAAAGACCTTAATATGAGGCAACGAAGGTGGCTGGAATTGATCAAGGATTACGACTGTGACATTCTTTATCATCTGGGTAAGGCTAATGTTGTGGCGGACGCACTAAGCCGGAAAGAATACCCACCACCTATTCGAGTGAAATCGATGAGAATGATGGTCACACCAAACCTTCTCGAAACAATACGAAAGGCGCAAGATGAGTCCTTGAATGTAGGTGATCCGAAAAGTGAAAGGATGAAAGGGTTTCATAATAAACTTGAAGTAAATGCGAGCGGGTTAAAAACGAGGTATGGTCGGGTTTGGATACCACGTCATTGTGAAGCAAAAGCCTTAGTATTGGAAGAAGCACATAAGTCCCATTACTCGGTTCATCCGGGAGCCACTAAAATGTATCGTGATTTGAAGGAGAATTATTGGTGGCCGGGAATGAAATGCGACATTGCTAAGTATGTGTCTAAATGCTTGACGTGTTCCCAAGTAAAGACAGAGCATCAAAAACCATACGGGAAACTGCAACCTTTAGAGATCCCGGTATGGAAATGGGAAGATATAACCATGGATCTTGTAACCAAACTCCCTAGAACGAGGAAGGGACATGACGCGATATGGGTCATTGTTGACCGCCTAACCAAAAGTGCCAATTTCCTACCCATTCGGGAGACTTATTCCTCTGAAAGGTTTGCGGAAATTTATGTGAATGAGATCGTTTCCCGCCACGGTGGGCCAGTGTCTATCGTGTCGGACCGGGATACGCGATTTACCTCCCGCTACTGGCAGAAATTTCATGAAGGTATGGATACACAATTGCACGTGAGTACCGCATATCACCCACAGACGGATGGTCAATCCGAAAGGACCATTCAAGACATGTTGAGAGCATGCGTTATGGATTTCGGGGGAAACTGGGATGAACATCTACCATTAGTGGAATTTTCGTATAATAACAGCTACCAAAGTAGCATACAAATGGCGCCATATGAAATGTTGTATGGGAGAAGGTGTAGAACCCCTGTTTGTTGGGGAGAAGTGGGACAAAGAGAACTCGCGCCTAAAGATGTAGTAGCTATAACTAATGAAAAGATAAAAGAAGGCGCCCTATGGAGTTCCAAGTGGGGGACCAAGTGTTCTTGAAGGTGTCCCCGTGGAAAGGCATAATTAGATTCCGTAAGCGAGGAAAGTTGGGTCCCCGATATATCGGACCGTTCAAAATCTTAGCTCGTATTGGAAAGGTAGCCTACTGGTTGGAACTACCCTCATCATTAGAAGGGATTCACAACACCTTTCATGTGTCACAATTGCGGAAATGTTTAACAGATTAAACGGCTCATGTACCCCTTGAAGACATTGAAGTAGACGAGAAAATGAATTACATAGAAAGACCGGTAGCTATAAAGGATTCCAAGGTGAAGACTATTCGCAACAAGGAAATCAAGCAAATATTAGTCCAATGGCAACACGGAAAGGGGTCGGATCTCACTTGGGAACCGGAGGATGAAATGAGGAAATTGTACCCGACGTTATTCGGTACGTAAATCAGGTTTCGGGGACGAAACCTTCTTTAAGGGGGGTGGACTTGTAACGCCCCAAAATATAATTAAATACTTTTATGATTATATAATATGCAACAAGTAAGTTATAGTATTTATAACCTTAGTATGTGAATGTTTGTGATAAGATTAATAATAACAAGAGTATGTGTAGGAATAAATATTAATAGAATGATGAATTAAAACTAGGAACTAAATTATTATGTGAGCAATAACCAAATAGAAAGGAAATTAGTGTTAGTTGTAAACACTACAATTGGGAGGGACTAAAAATGACAAGGAATGAAAGATGGGCTGTTGAAATAGAATTAAAATAGGCACACACACACATCAGATGTGTGTCGCCCAGGATATCAAGAGAGAAGAGGGAAACCCTTTTCACTTCTAAAATTCAGCAATAAAAGGAAGAAATTGAAGCTAATCACCTGCATGTTCATCTCAATCTAACCATCTTAGCATTCTAAACATAAGATATGTTGAAATTTGTAATTTGATGATCATGAATGAAATGGGTTTCAAATAAATCCATGAAATTGTATGAAATTAGCATGAATATGGGTTAGGAACATCTGATAGGACATGAATTGAACTTGAATTCGGCTAAATTGATGGGTAAAAGTGAAAACCCATTTATAGTGAAAGTGTTATGATATGAAATATGAAACTTGGTGTAAATTAGTATAATGATGTTCATATGATAATCTTCATAATGAAATGTTGTTAAGAGAATTCGAGTTAGGATGATGGTTGTATGAGATTTTGACTTAATTTGATTTTGTTAATGTTATTGATATGAATAGGTCTTATTATGCATAAGATACTTGTACACTATGCTTAATTATTAGTACGCACGCCAAGTGTTTGTCAAAATGCTCGAATGAAACGATCATAAGATTTTACAATGTTAAATGGTTAGAAATGAGAATTGGTTGTTTTGTTAATGTAAATAAGTTGATAACGGAATGAAAAGAATGACATGAGCCTAAAGTATGTGATTCTTGGATTATAGGGATCAAAGAAGAAAGCTCAAGTCGCTCCGGATCGCAAACGAACAACGACAAAGGTAAGTTCATTCACTTACAAGTAATAGTAGATTGTTATATTTGGATGGTCATTATTATTCTAGATTTTGAATCTTCACATGTGTAACGGGTTAGTATAATTTGAAGATGTGTTGAGAATATGAGACGAACGCGTAGAATGAATGTCACGCCAAGTTGGGAAGTTATGTTTGAATGAAGCTTTAAATAGTTTTTTCTTGTAGTTCTATTAGTAAATTTTATAGTCATATGAACTTACGGCTTAAATGGTAAATTGGTTGATGAATGTAGGTAAAGCAACTTGATGGATGGCGCTATTTGGATCGAACACACTTATGATGCACGCTTCCGCAAAGATATTCGTTACGGTTTAAACTTTTGATAAATGGTTTTGTTAAAACGGGTCTTTTGTATGTAACTTAGCCCGGTAGTTGTTAGATGTGAACTTGTAGTTAAAGATTATGTTAATCCTTTAAGGGATATTTGGGTCGTAAACTCTTTTGTAACTATTTCAACATCTATCACGAAGTAAAAATGCAGAATTTTTCTTGTGAATTATTTGACCCGTTTGGTATTTTTCTTTAATGAGTCTCGTTAGTTCCTTTCAAAATTTTAGACCATTACATTATTACACACACACACACACATATATATATATATATTCATACAAACATATATTATATATTTTATTATATTATTATTATTATTACCAACTCCATCATCACCTTCACTGATATGGATTCATCCAGTAATCCATATTGCGCTCGTCGTACTTCCAGACGAGTCGCTCTCCTACCTGCCTCATCCTCTCGCTATTTTCTAAAATCTCTTCTTCGAAAGTTCGGAGCTCTTGCACATTTTCTGCACTCATTGGGGGTGCAGGTGCTGGTACTGGATCTTGGTACTGGGGCATGGGTTCCTCCTGAGGGTACGGATTCTCTAACATCTCCCTAATGTATTCATCGTTACCGTAGTAGGGATCTAGAGGGTCCAGACCTGGATAGGCTGCTAAGTTCGGCATGGGTTCGTCGTTTAGGTGATAGCGTGGCACATAATCCCTATGATCATCAAACCATGGATCATAATCTGGGTCTAAGGGATTAGGGGCTGGTATCCTAGGTATCTCCTCAAGGTTGAAATCATGCATTTGGACTTGGTTTTCAGGGTTGTTTTCTATCTCCATCGGCTGTGTGGGAAACAAAGGTAAGGGTTGTGGGGCTACTAGTTGTTCCAGATTTGGGTCGGCAGCTGTGGTTGCTAGGATATGAAAATTGGCTAAGCTCCTATTAGGCATATCCTGTGTATGGGCATCTGACTCTCGCTTAGCTGCTGCTAAGACTCTCTGGCGTTGCAACTTTCGCATTCTTTTCCTACGCTCGTGTGCTCCCTTACTGAACCATCCTCTCTTTTTCTGAGGGAATGGCTCTTCAGACTGAGCCTTAAACACAACCATTCCTTCTTCATTATCAGCTGCATACCCAGAGAGGGCAGGCTGTGAAAAGGTACCTTCACTCCTAGGTGAATCAGACAACTGACGATATGCGTCTGAGGGTCCTTGATCACTCATACTGTAAACTAACAAATAGTTAAATAACACATAACAATAAAATACAGATATGCACGTATTTCCATAATTAATTTTCTAACAATTTGATAACCATTTTGGTGTCAGCAGAACACTTCTGTGGCTGAATCAGTGGCTTAGCTCTGATACCACCTTCGGTCGTAACCCCCGCCCCCTATCTGACCCGGGAACGGGCGGCCGCGAGACCAGTTTTGTTGGTATCATTTGTTTATCAATTTGGCAACGGAAAATTCATCAGGACCGTAGTTAGGAAATATTTTTTCAGAGTAAATACCACACTTTTATAATATTAAACATATTTGGATAAAACCCAAGTTTTCATTACAAACATTTTCATAGGGAAAATCCCTATTTTATTGAATAAAACATCTTCTTTTATTCAGGTAACTTTTATAGCCACTTTTTTTCCAAGCCTTCAGTGCTGTCCAGCTGGCTTCTAGTTGGCTTTCACATTTTGTTACCTGAAATGCGTTTAAAAACATTTTTTCAGTGGGAAATACTGGTGAGTGAATACCAGTTTAATCAAGAAGAGTTTTATCGATTAACACAGTATTGAGAGCGATTACAATGTTTATATCTATGCAATTACTCATTCAGTACTTGCCACTCGACCGTATCTGTGGCTATGGTCATATCACACATTGGCTAACCCGTTGTCCAATTGTGAAGGTTATCAAGTAATGTATACAAAACCCCATAATACCAGCAGTAATTGAAAAATTACAAAGACTCAATCACTGCTTAATCACATTGTAAAACATTTAAGGTTTTGTAAAAACAGTTTACAAAAAGGAGATTACTCATATTGCTGTCTTAGACTTCTTTTAATGTTTCCTGGTGATTATCTATAATTTACACAATGCACACGCGTTAGTATAATAACCATTTATATTTACATTAGTAATACCCTCCCCGAGACAGTATTCCAACGACTACGTCGGGCAGAACCTCGACAGCCGTTACGATACCCTGTCCGATCGATCTTGAACCCAGCAACGGATGTCAAGGCGTTGCCTGATAATGGCTATGCTTTGTAAACTACGATGGGGTTCTGATCTCGTGATGTATTGATAAAGTTGAATTGGGTTATTATACTAACACGCGTGCATTGTATATTTTTGTAACACCCCGAAAACGGGTTTGGTAGTTAAACCCCGTTAATACTAAAGAGCGGATAAAATACCGTTAGCGGTAAAGATTAACCCAGAAATTATTAGGATTTAAACAAATAAGCCTAATAATAAATAAAAAAGAGAGCAAACGCTTTGAGAAGACAAAGTTTATAAGGAGCCCGAGTTAACGGGACTTAAAATAAAGCGGGTTATAACTCCCTGAATCCACTAAGTTAACTAGGAATAATTAACCTAGTTAGTGAAGTGTAAATAAGTAATAAAACATGGAGTTCTAGTCCCTAATAGTTAAAATTAAACTTGAGGGACCAAAATTGTTAAAAAGGAAACAAAGTTTTATTTAATAAAATAAAAAATACAACACACACATAGTGTGTGTGTGTGTGTGTCGATCTCCAGGAGAGCAAACAAGGGGAAAGCCCTAGTTCTTCCATAAATCACCAAATTGAAAGGGAAATTGGAGCTTAAATTCATGAATAAACGCGTATAAACGATCACCAAGCCATGGGGATCACAAGGTATGTCAAATTTTGCAAGTCGGTAATATCTTGAATTTTAGGATGAACACTCACAATCGAAATTCGGGAAAGAATGTTAAATGCATGAGTGATATTGTGTTGAATTCATGTCTAGAAACAAACCCTAGTCGAAAACTTGATGAATTAGTGTTAAAGACTAGGGATTTGATGATTACCCATATGTGTGCTAAGTATATTATTGTGATAAACATATGATTATGTATGTTAAATTGTGAGAAAACTGATGCTATGATGCAAGATAGTGATATTGTTCATGAATACTAGACCAAGGGCTTGATTTTGATAATATAAACTTGGTTAAAAGTTAGTAATGAACTAGATAAAAGTAGTATAACAATCTTGCTCGCAAGGTGTTCGTTAAAATGCCTATGTGAAATTGGGTGCCTACTAGTTCGTAGATAGAACTTGATTTGAATAGGTATTCGGATAAATGCCTAATAACATGATAAAACAGGTTTCACTATAGAGGAAAGCCCGTAGATTTTGTGAAATGAAGAAATAAAGTGTCTTCGATAATCGAGAGCTAGGCTAACTTAGTGTTAATAATAGCATGAACTCGAGTTAGAAGATTAGTTAGAACGGTGGCTTAAAAGAACGCCTACCGGGTAAATTGTGAATGCCTAAACTAGTTAATGAACTTGAATGTGCATTTTATATACTAATGGGCATTTGACTCTTAAAAAGTCAAACTGACCTACAATACGATGAATGATAATTTTGATATGAAATGTCTAAGGTGGAATAATCGTATTAAATTATGATTAATCTAACCACCTTGTAAACGATGATGATAGTTTGACACTTAACAAGCTAGGAGGAAGCGGGTCAAATGAATTAAGAAGGAAAAGAAAAGCGTAATTTGGATACGAGGTAAGTTAAGCTTACACCCCCTTTTGGAATTACAATACACTTACTTATGAGTATTAATTATGAATTATATTAAGTAATTGAAATATGATGTTCCTACATGATTCAATGCAAGTCGAAATAAATAAAAATAGTAAGAAACCATAAGTTATGGTAAAAAGGGGTAAAATGGTAAACTAGTCGGGTGAAGACTAACAAACGAGGAATTTTGAATATCACGTTGTGAGGTGAACTATAACGGGTAAAAGTGGTCAAATAATAATCCGTACATGAGTTGACGGATAGATAAAAGATTTGAAAAGACACCAATTGGTGAAAGTCATAACGTGTCAAACAATTTGAGAAAATGTCTTTTAAGTAATAAGAACTCACGGTGCAAACCGGAATAGATTCAAGGGGCGAGATGGTATTAAAATACCATCATATGTTGATAAATGGTCATGTCGACTAAACGGGTCAAATGGTGTGTTAATACCATTTGACAATAATAACTGATGACTACTAGTTGAGTTTTGTGATCATAGGAAATAACATATGTTTGGATTTCTTTAACTAGAAAATTTAAAGCAAAAAGGTATATAAACGGGCCAATGTGATGACCCGAGCCAGGTATGTATAAGTAAGATTATGGCAAAAGGTGTGATTTTGGTCAAATATATTGTTGATAGTCCTTCGTCGTAAAAGAAGAGACTAAGGTTGACCAAAATGCCCATGGATGTTAAACCGGGTATACGGTCCTTATGAGTCACTTAGAAACGAGTATCATGATAAAGTAAAGTCAGTTAAGTGTTAAAGTATAGGCATAAACCCTATTCGGATCAAATGCCTCAAAACGGTTCCTTGTCGTAAATTAACGATCCGAAAGGGTAAATTCAGAATAAATAATTGATACACATAAAATCCACCACAATAATAGTTGTGGTGGAAGACCACTCGATAAGTAATGTGAAAATATGATGCCAGAAAGGAATTAGCGTGGTTTTTGAGTTAAAAGCGCTTAAATACCCCTAACGGGTCAAAATAAGCGCATAATCATAAACGGGTTAATGATGCATAATAACCCGTGATTTGAACCTTGTGTGGTAGGGAACTTTTAAAACATCATGTCCATGAGAACTTAGGTGTAACAAACAAGTTGGCTTGATGAAAGTATGAACGGGTTAAAAGCTTGCTAAAAAGTTTAATAATTAAAATTAAGCCGAAGACTTAAAACCTAGAAGTTTTTTAATCCGGATGTCGGATTTTAACACCATGTGATGGAGAATCAAATTACAATCGCATAGGAAAAAGAATCGTGTAAAACAGACGTGTAGTTTGAAAGTTATGCATATTTTCGTGAGAATTGGGATTGCCGGAAAAATGCAGGTTCAGAAAGAAACCTGCTGGAAAAAGCTGACTCTCGCGCCACACGAGGGAAGACTCAAAACTTGGCGCGCCACGCGACAGTGAATCGCGGCCCGCGAGGGACCCCAGACCTGGCAAATTGTATTTTTTTGTCCGTTTTGATATTCGGACTTGATTTAAATATGTTATAAGCTCGTATAACTAACCATTTCATGGTTTATGAAATGTAGGTATATCCTAGGATGCCGGATGGCGATCAAGCTCTACGAAGAACCGAACACGATCAAGATACAAGCTTTCGCACGTTGTTTTGTCGTCATTTTATATGACGAATACATACCAATCATGATGTAACGTTTTAAAATTGAGAAAAGTTTTAATTAACCTGTATTTTTCAATGTATGTGAAACCCTAATTACATGTTTATGTTCGTAAACTATACGAAAACCGTAAAATAATAGTAAGGGTCTTACAATTTTAATAGGAACTCAAGAAAATCACCAGAAAATATTTTCAGGAAGCTTATAGTAAAACCTAAGTTTACAATGTGAGTCATTCTTCTTTTTATCACATTTTTGTGATACATTTGTATTTAAATTGCTTTACAAACGCTAAATGTTTATCAGTTATATTTACAGTGATTAAGTTTTTGTATTCTACAATTTCTGCCAGTATGTGGGGTTTTGTATACACTACTATTCAAGCGTTGCTATTGGACAAAGAGTTAGCCAATAGTAATATGACCACAGTCACTGTAACTGTCAACGTGACAAATACTAAATATGTTTTTGGTAGATATAAATAAATTTAAAAAACCCTTGATGCTGTAAAGTTATAACAATGTGTCTTTTTATAAAAAATGGAATGTACTCGTCAGTATTTCTTGTTGATAATATGTTTTCAAAACGCGTTTCAGGTAACTTGATGTGAAGCTATTAGAAGCCTGCTATGGAGCATTGAAGGCTTAAATAAAATGGCTATAAGTTACCTAAATAAAAGGAGTTTATGTTTTCAGCAACTAGAATTTATCCCTATAAATACATTATAAATGAATTATGGGTTTTAGCCCATTTGTTTAAATGTAAAAAGTTTGGTGTTTTACAAACTCTGAAATTATTTCCTAACTACGATCCTGATGATTTAATTCCGTTGCAAATTTAATAAACATCGATACCACCAGTTAGGCATGCGGTACCCGCTCTCAGGGTGGGGTCGGAGGCTGCGACACATACATACATACATACATACATACATACATACATACATACATACATACATACATACATACATACATACATACATACATACATACATACATACATACATACATACATACATACATACATACATACATGCATGCATGCATGCAGACACACACACACACACATACACACATACACACACACACACACACACATACATACATACACACATACACCATCACATTGGAATCTTTTATAATATAGAAAAATATACATAAAGTAAAGTACGCATATATATTTAGAGCATTTACATCAGATCCTCTATTCTATATTATATAAAGAAAATAATAGAGGAAACAACAAAAACACCATCACATTGGAATCTCTCTAGTAGAAAAAAAAAATTAAAGAAAGTAAAGTACACCTCTATATTTATAGGGTCACGTTCAACCCTCTATATTGTTATTGTGAGTGTGTAAAAAAGTGAAAAATAATAATAAAATAAGTTTTTGTGAGTAAGAAATAGATAGAGAGTTGGAGGTGAGATGTTTTTTAAAAAGTAACAAAATCTAGAGAAATATGTGTTTTTATATAGATGGAGGTGGAAGCTCCAATGTGAATGCTTTTAGTGGTTCATATTCATGCCTTTAAATTTTTATTGTGAGTGTGTATGAAAGAAAAAATAATAAAATAAGGGTTTATAAGTAAGAAATAAATAGAGATAAAGAGTTGGATCTTAGATGTTTTTGAAAAATTAATAAAGTTTAGAGAAAAATGTGTTTTTATATAGATGAAGATGAAGGCTCCAATGTGAATGCTCTAAGAGCATAAGAGATGATCCTTCATATTATAGATGATGGTTATGAGGGGTTTTGGGTTGTGAGTAGAGGAGAGAGTAAATGTTAGTATTCATTCGTAAATATAAAAATAACATTGTTCATTCCTATAAATTTTTCAATATTTTTAGAAAGTAGTTATATATAGAGCAGAGATAAAAGTTAATGATAAATGTATAACAATATTATTTAATTGAAAAGGAGAGATAAATGTAGTGATTTTTATTGTAATTATAAAGATGAAGATGGTGGATAAAATGTGAATGCTTTAACTACACTAAAAAATCATTATATTGTCCCTCTGAATCCAATTAAATAATATTTTTTCTACATTTATCATTACTTTTTTTCTCTTCCACTCACAAGTATTTTCAAAAAATATAAAAAAATTAATAGGGTCGAACACTATCCCCCAAATTTACAGATGAGCTATGAGAAAAGAGAAAAATGTAAAGTTAAATGTATAAAAAAATATTATTTAATTGAAAAAAAAAGAGAGAAAGTAGTAATTTTTAGGTAGTGTTTGAGATGCAGAAATGAGAGGCGGAATGGAATAGATCATTACGACGGAATGAAGAAAAAGGGTATTTGTTGGTCAATGCAATAGTATCACCCATTACGTAAGGCATTCAATTTTTTCAAAATCATTTCATCAGCCCCCATGTTTTTTTATTCCATCCCCTCTTGCAACCTTCATTAACAATAACACAACCCAGTACCGTCGCCACCACCCACCACCGACGCCCATCGCTGCCGCCACCGCATCCTCCGCCCACCCGCTACCGTTGCCACCGATTGCTGCCTCCGCCACCACCAACCACCATCGACGCCCACCACTGTTATCGCCACCCACCACTACTGCCGCCACTCGCCTGCCACCGTTGGCACCCACCGCCGCCACCAACCACCACCGACGACCACTTTCGCCGCCATCCCGCAACTCACCACCGTCACCAACCACCACCGATGGCCACATCCGCCACCGTTGGCACCCATCGCCGCCTCCGCCGCCGCTGCCACTCATCGCAGCCTCTGCCGCCACCTATCACCACCCACCACCACTCCCCACCAATTTTATGTAATTATAGGAACAAGGATAAGAAATTGAATGTGAATGCTCTATCATAATTCACCGTAAGGTTATAGGGTGTGGTCACGACCCTCAAGACCACCATTACCCTCCATGTCAACGCATTGTCATCCCACTCTCATCCACCATTCAAATCCACCGTCCTATATGGTGTGGTCATGACCCAAACCACCATCCCCATTTTTTTTAAAGTTTATTTTGTGTACAATGTATTTAACTAATTAAGGAAATGACGGTGCATGGTTGTCATGGTTTAATCTATGGGAACCATGATGGTTACCTAAGAAGGGTGGTGTAGCACATCATCCACCATCCTAGGTAGCAATCCATGACCCATCTCATGCCCCATTCAGAGCGGTTATAGTATATAACATAACTTTAACCTTCAGTTTTTCAATCATTTCTATAATTTATGCTTAGAATTTTCAGCAAGGTTATTGTTCAATAATTCAAATTTTTTTTTCTCACCCCTAGTTTATTACCGGTCATTTGATATATTTTAATCACCAAACCGAGTCCTAAGTAATCCCATGTTTTAGCTAAGTCATAATCCTTATCTTTTGAATGAAGCTCGGTCTTATTGGACCCACTCTCAACACCGGCATAGACCAATAAAGTTGGTTTAAGGTGGGCTGGTCCTCATTACTCCCGGCTTGGACGGGTTCTCGAACACTTTCTTCTTTTTGTTATTTACAAAGGTAAAAAAACCTTTTGGTCTAAATAGTAAATAATATTATATTTATTTTTAGAAAGTTTCATAATCCTATTTTTATATGGTAAGTCAACAATAGTTATAAAATATTAGTAGCAAACTAAATGAAGACTAAGTTGTTCCTGAATCTTGATACTGTTATTAAAGTTAGGTTTATAAATATGATTGAAAATAAATCAGATTTTTAAATATATAAGAGGAGAGAGAAAAGGGGTGTTTGTTTAAAAATTATTTGTTTTGTAACTTGGGAGGTGAATTAAAATTTTGATTTATGAAATGAAGTTTGTTCTTTAATTTAAAAACTGGACGGATAGTTTTTAGTTTTAAAACTTGTAAGACAAAGAATACCACAGTTATAATTTTTATTCTTAAAGTGTGATAACATATTTATTATACTTCAAGTAAAACTAGTATTTTGCCCACCGCACGTTGCGGCGGCGCGCGACCGGTGGAAACGTGTAGTAAGAGAACACATGATTCGTAAAACGCAATGTGTAAAAGACAACTACAAAAAAGTGTAAAACATAATGCGTAAAAGACAGTTATAAAAAAAGTGTAAACAGAAACATTACTAGTGCGCCGACTTTTATGAATTAATACATATATACAATATGTATATAATATAATTTAAATTCATATATAACATATAATAATAATAATAATAATAATAATGATGATGATGATGATGATTTTTTACAAATAGAGTTTTATATTAATTTAGTTATTTTTATTTTACAACTAGCACTGATGCTCGAGCCTTGAGGCATGGATAAAGCATAAAATCTGTTAATATGTACAGTGAACATGGCTATTTTAACACAATGCACTGATATTTGCAAAAGTAAGAGTAGAAGTTTAGGGGTTACAATTGTAATTTTATAAAGTTGAGTGGGTGTAAAAATGGAGTAATAGTGCAACGGGTAAAAACGCAAAGTCTAAAACTTAAGGGAAATAGAAGTGGTAGGGTAAAAACAGAAAGTATAAAAGTAGAGGGGTGGTGGTGGAAATATGTAAAGGTTGAGGTGTGGTGGCGGAAAAGCGTTGAGGGGAAGGGTAAAAAAGGCAAAGTGTAAAAGTAGAGGAGTTGTGGCGGAAATGTGTAAAAGATGAGGGGGATGGTGAAGGAAATGTAAAAGTAGATGGGTGGTTGTGTAAGTGTGTAAAAGCTGAGGAGTGATGATAGAAAAACAAAGTAGAGATGTGCTTATGGTAAAGTTTGAAAGATAAGGATACGATTGTGAAAATTCAAAGTGGAGGGGGTGGCTGTGACAAAGTTTAAAAGATGGAGTGTGGGTGGTATAAAAACCACCGACTGTCTTCTTTAAGATTTTTTTTTAACGGCGATATTTCTACAACAGGCGATAGAGATCGCACCTAACCCTATAACTCGGGCAGGCCCCTCCGCCCCACTCCGGCAGCCAAGACTATGTTGTCTTAACCAGGCCCACGCTTGGTGCATCAGAGTTTGGCTAAGGCGTTCCCCGAGAAAATTTCCAGCCCCCTGCCCATGTGACAGGAGTTGCACCCTCCACAAGAACCAAGGTTCTCTGGAGTAAATGCACTCTAATAGAAAAATCGGGGTGGCTCGGATTCGAACTTGAGACCTTAAGGTCCCAAGTCCTAACCTTCATTGCCATGACCATTGGGACAAGTATAGTAATAACATTTTTATTATACTTATAAAGAAATCGTTTCATTTTCAATTTTATTATTTTATGTGTATTTTTGGTAATATTTATGATTCCTAATGGCTTATAGCCTACTATGCATAGTAATATTCTCATAGTGGATAAAATATATTTCATGGATTTGATTAGGTAAATTTTCACAGTTAAGATTAAGTTTTTGGATGCCTATTGTGCGTTTGTTTCCCACGTGAGAATAGTCGTCAATTAATCATGCAATCCAGCAAAACTGAATGTTACGAAGTGGATAAATTACTGAATTTATCATGAGTCCGTACATATTATCGTTTTATAGATACATGTACTACCACAGAGATAATATTGTAGTTGTAGTCGAAGAGTTATATTGAATTTAATAATAATAATAATAATATTAATATTATTATTGTTATTATTACTAGGGAAAAAGCCCGTGCGATGCACGGCATGCATAATAACTATTGTTTGTTCGTGGTAAGACGTCTGACACGGCCGGTGCATAACATGTAAGACAATATGCCTACAAAGGGGCGTGATTAAAGTTTATTAAACCATGGGCCATAAGTTGTTTCTTTGGCAAAACTTGCCGGCCAAAAAGAAGTGAAAAAAGATGTCTTCCAAGGGAAAAAAACATGAAACATAAAAAGGGAAAACGGATAAACTCTCCACGCCTTCATATCTTATTGGATAACGTCATCCCCAATCCCATCACCAGCCAACTGACTGCAGTGAAATAACGAAAATAAAACTATTAAAAATGGTATACTATGTTTACGTATATATGCATCGAAAAGTAGTACAGGTTTTCATTACTAACACTAAGTGCAGACGGCATACCTTTCATGTGAGTCACTGTCAACTGTTTCTTCTGAATCCGAATCTGCATAAGCAGGCCTGCGAAGGAAAAGCACGAAACATTTATGTAGACGGTTATCTAAAAATAAATATGCACAATTACATTGTTTATGGAAATCAATCAATTACAGTTGAAAGTTTTTCTGTTGCCTTTCCATTTATAACGATACCAAGTTTATTTTTTTCAAAAGCCAACTTCCCCCCTTATATGTCTTTACACATTCGAAGTGATGCGTTACCAAGTTTTTTTATTCCTATTTTTTTTAATGTAGAGTAATGCACTTTTATATTTATGAACTCAAGTTTCCGACTGTTGTAGCCTCCTAATTTTAAAATAGAGTAAACATATACCAGGTATGTAAATAACATTTCAGATCGAGTAGAAAGGTAAATAGCACATCTTTAATTAAAATGGTTTATTAAACAGGGCACGAATAAAGTGTAAGCCGATATATACCTTGCGATCGCTTCAACGCGCTTAACTGGTGTCGGTATGGGTAGCACCCCCTTGTCTTTAGCTGGGATCGATGGAGGTGTGGAAGAACCAAAGGGCTTACAACCATCCCATCTAGCAGGACATTCTTGCAGTTGTGGCAGAGTATCTTTTATTTCCACAAAAAATTAATATCATCTAACCTCATCTTCTGTAGCACAATTGATTTTATCAAAGAGAGCATGTGATGGGGTAAAATCTATCACATGTGCTTAATAATTCTTAATTTTCTCACAATTTCAGTTGAGGGCTTTCCTCTATGACATCAACAACAATTGCAGCATTATATAGATACAATCATTACACTCTTGTCTCAAAATAGCAAACCATATTTTACCAGGCACAAAGAAACCATTTTTTCCTAGGCATAAGGCTTTTCCCAAGCCACCTGGTTTAATATCTAAAAAATAAAATTAGATAAATATAAAAATACAAAGATTACTAACTTATAAAAGAAAAGATAAAAAATACAAATCAAGTCATAAATTTCCATAGTCTATCCATGTGTGCCATTGGCCATTAATCTTAAACTTAATCCACTTTTGCTAGAAGAACACAACATGAGTGTACATGCTCACAGGCAACCTCATACGCCTCACGGTCATGGGAAAACATTTCAGCATACTTTCAGTATACTATATTAGTAACAAAATATTAAGCTCGAGCCAAGATACAACAAACGATCAATGTTTAAGTTGCATATGGGAATATTATAGGAAACGTTCAACATTAAGCAACTATGGTGGATTTTTATATAACTTACTTGCAGTGAAAATTTTGCCTTATAGTTATTTGGATGCGGTGATTAATCAACAACCCAACAAAAGTGCCAGTTACCTCTTCAAGATCTGCTGGTCAATCTGGTTATCTTTAGTCTTTTATCAGATTGTTTTGTTTATCGGGTCAAATCCGTTGATAAAACAAAATCCTCCGTCGTGCAACAATAATAGAAAACCCAATTAAAGTAACTCTTAATCAGCATCTATCCTATATCGACAAAAAAATATGCAAGTCAAGAATGCACAAAGCACATATGATTAGCCATTTGCAAAAACATCTCATATTTGGCCAATTTGATATAAAGCATATACCAAACATGTCCATTTAAACAATTAATTAATGAAGTATATACATAATTAGAGGCTTTTAGCATAAATATACCTAAATTTTCATGAACCTATCAATCGTGTCAGCTTGTCTTGGCAATTCCCGTTTAAGTTCATCTTTACGAATAATAAGCAATATGAAGCATGATCATCGACAAATTCTTATATTCGTAAAACAAATGATTAAAATAGGAGTGTGTACCTAAACTTGCGAATCGAGTGATGATCGGCTATTACTCTGGCTCTACACCCTCACACTATACTTCCCAAGGCAGCTTACCTGTTTCCTGAACAAAAAAAATAGCATTGCATCACAAATTCTAATCAGAAAGAAAACTATAGATGCACGCATATGGGTTGTTGAAACAAAACACACTGAAGCAAAATAATGCACCCAAAAAGGTTGCCGGCGAGAGACGCTATAAAACATTTATTAAAATGTTTAATTAATAAACAAATTACAGAGCCACAATGAACATGAAAAATATAAACATTCACCTTAAAAGCATTAGGGATAGTGGATTTCATGCGATCTAGGATAAATTCACATGGCTACTAGGGGTGAGCAAAAGGAAAAACCCGACCCTACACGACCATTACCCGACCCGACCCGAGAACCGATCAAACATAAAATACAGAACCGATTCACAACCCTAAATATAGGGTCGGTTCCGGTCCATAGGTCAAAGTCGGGTTTCACCATGAAAAGAACCGAGAACCGACCCGACCCGACCCTATTTTATATGAAAAATTGGAACCGATCTAAATACCTAGGTACTTCGGTTCGGGTCGGGTTGGGTATATTTTCGGTTCGGTTCTCGGTTATTTTCGGTCCGGACCTAAATTTGCTCACCCCTAATGGCTACTACCCCCACAATAGTAATTCCTCCAAACAACAAATCAGCATTGCTCTGCAAACTATATATAAAAAAAAAAAAAAAAAAAAAAAACCTCAGACTTTTCTTTCTTTATCGCCACATAATTAGAAAAAAAAATCATACCTATTGAAATTCATCTCCACTCAAGCATGAGCCCAAAAAAACACTCAAATATAAGAACATTAACCTAAAGATAACTGAAATTAGAAAGCTTGTTCGTACCTGTTGGAGCCCTAATCTCTGACGAAATCGTCGCTTGGGTTGTGGAGCCCTAATCTCGCCGACTTCGATTTGGGGAAGATCGAGGGTGAGGCAACGTTGGTTTGAGCCAGCGCGTGTGGAGTAGCGGTGTGGTTGCCGACAGAGCGCTGGTGATTAGTGGTATTAAGTGGAGGAGTGGTGTCGATGGCCTAAATATGGATGCAGTATGAGCGATGGATGACACGTGTTGGTACTGTTTCTAACATCCTACGCAAAATGTATATATAGAATAATTTCATGGCGTCGGTAGCCGGGAACAGAGGCGATGGTGAGTCTGGTTGGATGGTGGTGACAACGGCGGCAACGGTGACAATCGATTTGTATTCGTGGAGCCACAGTGGGTGGGTGTTGTGGCTTGCGGAGACAATTGAACGATTGTATAAGAACCGTTTAATAGCTTGAACATCTAATTTTCATCATAAATCCTCAATAACTATCAAAGTCGGTTTAGAATTTGGACAGTTTGTGTTCTAGAAGATTACATTAATAATATTCATGAAAAAAAATCAATTAATGATGTGCCAAAATCACTAAAATACCCCTAAAGTGTCTTAAATTTTTGAACAATTGGCAACTTTACCCCCTCTAAAATGGCTTGACTCTTTTGTACATGTTGCTTGAAGATGTGTACGTATAGCAAAATTACTAAAAGGGTAGAAAACCCAGTTCTCTTAATAAAGGTATATAGATAAATGTTGATTTTAAAATAGAATAATAATTTACGGTATAAACACATGCGCAATGAATGTGGAGGTCAATATTACCATTCTATCAAATGCCAATTAAAAGACTATGTAACTGAAAACTCTTAAATTATGCAAGGATTCATGTATTTATTTTTGTGTAAATTCATATACGTTTTTTTTAATATTTACTTAACAAAAACTCATGATATTAGTTATGTTTATAATTCTAATTTCTCCTTTAATTCCATTAATTTAGAGTTAATGGAAGGAGATGAAGAGTTGTTCTTAAAATTCCTTTAATTCTATTCTTTAATTCCATTAATTCAGTTACGTTTATCTTTAATTTTATTTTAAGCCTAATTTGTTAGAATTATAATATTAATTTTATTAACTAAATTTCTAAGTATTTATTTTAATCAATATTATTTTAAGTATTGCATGTAAAACTTCATAAATATTGGTTTTAAAATAGAACATGCAACTAAATTTTAGATTATATATAGATTATTATTATTATTATTATTATAATTATTATTATTATATTCAATATATTTTTGCATATTAGCTAGCAAAGCTGCTCCCTGACGACATCGTTTTATATTAGTACATGCGTTCACCCGTACGTAAACAAACCGATTTTGATAACTTCCATTCTAAAAAGTTGTGTAAAATTACTAGAAGGAAATATTTTGAAGATATTAAAAATAGATTTATATTTGGGATATTAGATTTAAATAACCTAAACTTTCACTAATTGGCTGATAACACTCCCAACTTTGGATTTGTATACTAGCACTCCTAACTTTCAACTTATTGGCCGATAACACTCCCTAACTGACTGAACTTAACATAGTTAGCTGTTGTAAGCTGCCACATCATCAAAAATGCTACATCAGCTGCCATATCATCAAAAATTGTAACGTCAGCTGCCACATAATCAAAAAAGTCACATTGACTGTCACGTCAGCAAAAAAAAGCCACATCAGATGCCACATCAACAAAACTAACTGGGTTATGGTTCAGTTAATTAGAGAGTGTTATCTACCACTAAGTTTAAAGTTGGGAGTGCTGGTGTACAAATCGAAAGTTGGAAGTGTTATCGGCCAATGGATGAGAGTTGGAGTTATTTAAATCTAATATTATCCCTTTATATTTTGTGCATTGGTATTAAAAGATGGGGTGTATGATAAGATCACCGCAAGTTTGTATACGATATGTTTGTTCACATATATATAATGAAATTTTAATGGCGTGTTTGTTCGTGATTAAATTGTTGGTGATTAAAGTGTTACCAATGCATCATTTTAAAATAATTAGATTTTGTAAGACTATAAGAGAATTTGAAATAAACACCGGCCAACTCAATTTAGAAGGTGTAAATTAAGTACACACTTGATTAAAACTATTGTAATTTCGATCACCAGAAAACCTTGGGGTGTTTGGGCTAGCACCCTAATGAGGTTTAAGTTGTAAAGCCTTTGACGGATGAAAAAGTTGCATGGAAAATTATCTTAAGTTTTAACTAGTGGTTATAGCTAATTACTACTAAGTTGTACTAACTCAACTCAATATTTACGATGCTCAATACTAACGATGCTCAGTATGAGCATTGGTGCGTTTCTACTGAGGTTTCCACTAATGCAATTGATAACAACAAGAAGTTATCATTGATTGACATACGTTGTACTCGTTCAAAAATTTACAACACTTCAACCCAATCATTTTCATGATTTGGCCATAAAAACAAAACCCATGTACCAGCTAACATACTACTCGTAGCATAGCTATTGCAAAGGTCTTGAGAGGGTGGGACAAGAGCAAACATTTCCTCTACCTTGTGGGGTTCGACCCCTATATAAAGGAATTCATCCGATCTGTTTAACCCAAGAAAACATATCAATTCATTTCCATAAAAAAACGCATTGATTTTGTAATATAAAAAGTGTGCTCAAGCATACAAAATTGAATTTATAATATATCTTGTAAATCTAAACAGGGATTTTGATTCTAGCCATTATACTACAAAATCATAAAATTTAGGGTTTCAAACATCTAATCATATTTCATAAAAACTTTTCTTCAGCATGGATATGAAGAAATCAAATTATAAGGTATGCAAGAAGAAGTCTTCCAAACCCTAGCATGCATCTTCAAAACCTCAGTTGCATGCCCCTTCATCTTCTTTCCACACTCCACCTGCACCATCAAACAAAGTTTTCCAACCACCCCCACCTGCAACATCTCCTGTAAAACACTCAGATTACCGGAAAACTTCGCCACCGAATGCAATATCCTCACCGCCTTCTCACTTGCCACAGATGACACCCGGAATATCTTCTTCGAAACCACCGCTAAACCACCCGCATGATTTAAAAGCTCCGCCCGCCCTTCAGCACACTCACAAATCTGATCCAAAAGAACAAGAATCATCTCAGAGACTCTTCTTTTTGTAGAATTCAGTAGGGTTTCGATTAACACCGGCACCACGCCTGCCTCAGCCGCTTTTATCCGATTTCTACCCCATCCACAAACGTTGATTAGTATCTTTAGTGTTGCTTTTGTGCCCTTTTTGGAGATTTGATCTATCAAGATTTGTTTGAGCTGCAAGAAGAAATTAGGGTTTAACAACGTGAGTTGCATGGGCTGATCCGTTACCTCTAATATTGATTTTGTTAACATGACGGCGTAAGTTCGTGTCTCGCGACTGGCGTCTCGTTGCATCTTGTTCGTTAACATATCCATGAAATCTCCTGTGTTTAGAGATAAAGATTTGAGACCGGTTGGTGAAAGATTAAGGTGGTAAAGAATACTTAACGCTTCGTCGGCTGGGGTGGTTTCTCGGGCTGGTGATGATGATGTTATGCTATTGTTCATGTTGGTTACGATGGACGCTAGGTGATCCGCTGCTCCAACCGACTCCATCAACCGCTTGTTCATTTCGTTCTCTGAAACAATGGTTTTTAGTCTCTTCAAACTATTGATTTGCAAGTGAGGAGACTTTGAATCATTGAGGAGTTTGATAATCTCAGTTTTTGTGATTGGAATCCGAGGTGTGGGGAAGTTTTGGACACTGGATGAAGGATTAAGGGCGCACCACGATTGGATTAACCGTCGAAGGGTGTGGTTTGGGGTGAGCTCGATGTCATCAACGACTTGTTTGGTTACGGGACAAACACCTTTCTTATGTGCAAACAACCATTTTTCGATGCTATCGCGATCATATGTGATCCCTGTGGAGAGCGTTACCGGGTCTTTCATGATCTCGAGTAAAATTGGGCATAGAAAAAAGCTAGGAACTTCAACATCATCGTGAAGATCGGTCATGATTGAATCAAGAATATGAAGAAAATATTGAAATGTTAACGAAAAATGGAGAAAGTTAATGAATGATGACAATAGTAGACATAACACTTGGTTTTATACGAGTTTAGAAGTAATATTTCTTAAAAGAAAGTGAAGGCACGTAAAATGGTTGACTTTCAAAGAGAATTGATGAGCTCAAAGAGGGGTAGAAGTGGTCAAGTGTAGAACCATGAAAGAATAAGAATCAAGACCTTTGTTATGAAATGTGTGCATTTTGGTCCTTCAACTTTAAATACTTTTATTCATAGAGGTCTTGATGGTAAAAGACTTATCAAATAGAAGAATAACTAGACTGGGGGAACTTGTAGAGGTATGGTATTGGACCCGACTCGAATGATCGGGCATGTCCGCTATTTATCACATTTTATATTAATATTTATTATTATTGATTATTAACCCAACTGCGAGGCCCAACACGATTTAGTTTACACTACACTGAGCATGGGGCTTGTAGAGATAACCCCTAACTGGGTCTGAACCATTGAAGTTATGGGAGACCCATATATCCTATATAAGGAGGTATTCACCTCATTATAAGGGCACAATATATGTAGTCATCACGCTTTTTGTAGCTGGAAATAAAAGATTCTTCCTCTACCGGCCATCTTTACATCCCCACTTTTCTCTCTTCTCCATTGTAGATCTAGGATCAAGAGGAAGAAAAAGGGGTGATTCTCGGTCTCTTATATAAAGCGATTCAAATAACTCCAGCGTTGATTCCGTGTTTCTTCAAATACCAAGCCAAAATATAATAACTATAAGACAATATACAACAAACAACTAAAACAACTTGTTATGCAACAAAATGTTGCAAATTTATAATTTATAATTTGTTGATCCTCATTAACTAGTTTCACTTAATGCTCGTATTTGAAGACGTATGTCCAAACTGAATCGGCACTTCATGTTTGTTATGTGGTCCATTAGACCTAATCCGACCCGCACTAGATCCCGTCAGTTATATAATAGCGCAACCACTTGACTAGGAGATTCTTTCCCCCACTTTCCTCCTCCCACTTAACTCTACCAATCCACCCCCCCCCCCCCCCAACCGTCATTTACACGTATACTTACATAGCTCATACCGGTCATTTAGTACATAAACTTGATCAACGATGGTGGTTTTGAGTTTACGACCTCAGGACCCATTCTAGCAGGTTCTCTCAAGTTGTTTATTCTTCTCAGGCTTAGAAAAAGATAATCAATGCTTTAATAGCCTTTTAGGTACAAAAATAATGTTAATAGTTTTATTATGAAAATTGAAAAGTATGTGTTTTATTATGATGGGTTAAGTAAGTAAATAGTTTAAAGTTATGTGGGTGATTCGAAAGTTTAAATAAAACATGTGGAATTTTGGAATATTTTTCTTCTTGTTAATGGGGGTAGTGGTGGTGCTGTTAGAGGTCCACTTGTCTGCCAAGTGCTATGATTTCTTTGACTTTGTCTCTAGTATATAGTCAACCACTCTTAAAACTTGTGTTTGGCGTCACACACAAGATCATATTCTTTTGAGTAAATTACGTTTTTGGCCCCTGTGGTTATATCAGTTTTACTATATTGGCCCAAAATAAGATTTTTTAACAGATTTGCCCCCATGGTCCCTATAACTAACTATTTTGGCCCCTGAGTCTAACTCAACCTCTTACCCTGGTTAATTATTTGTCACTTTCAAGGGCATTTTTGTAATTTCTCATCCCTTTAAATCTAATTTCAATTTCAAACCCAGATTTCAAGAACAAACCCAGATTTCAAAATATCCAAAATCAGATTTCAATAAACACCATTTTCGTTTGGGCAACAGAAACGGCAAATAAACAAACAAGCCGATAAACACCATTTCCGTTTGGACAGTTATGCAACAACAGTAAATAAACAAAACAGCAGCCGAAACACTTTTTTCAGTATTCTCAGCAGATGTAGTTTTAATAAACATCCCAGCCATCACATTTGTTTTGAGTAATTCAAACGTCACACTTGAACAAGTAAATAAACAAACAGCAGATGTAGCAATTCAAGGTATATTCATACAGCAATTCAAGGTATATTCATACAGTATGTTTGCAACTATAGAAGGAAAACTGTTAATCAAAAGAACATGTTGGAATGTGGAAGAAGAAGGGCTGAGTCGGAGGTTTGCAACTATAGAAGCAACTGATCGCTGGTAATAAACTTCAATCAGAACTGAATCAAACATTAACAGATTCTAAATTCAGTGTTTGTAATGAAACCCACCAAATCCGATTCGAATCAAACATTAACAATCTGGGTGATTCAGATTCGTTAAACCACCACCATACACACCCAAATCCGACTGACCCACCAAATCCAACAACCATCGCACCACACACACCTGACCTGATCGGAATCGAACATCGCTGACTTTGTTTTTGAGGTTCGAAGGACAGAAGGCAACCCACATCTACGATTTTGTTCTTTCCTTTTCTGCTCGATCTCATCTGCGATTTTTATAAACATGGGAGGTTCGTAGGACAAAAGGCAACCCACATCTGCATATCACCATCTTTGTCAGCTATGAAATTAGGGTTTTGAATGAACTGGCGAAGAAGAAGATGATTTAGGGTTTTGAATGAACTGTCAGCTATGAAATTAGTGAAGAAGATGAAGTGAAAAAAATAGGGGTTTAGGGTTTTATTTATAGAGACATATTAGGGGGAGGTAAAATTACTAAATTAGACATCATGTGATAAACATGTGATCAATAAATTAACCTGAGTTAGGGTTTGGTTAGATTTAGGGGCCAAAACGGTTAGTTATAGGGACCATGGGGGCAAATCTGTTAAAAAATCTTATTTTGGGCCAATATAGTAAAACTGATATAACCACAGGGGCCAAAAACGTAATTTACTCTATTCTTTTAGTAGTCTAATTTTCGTTTCTGACACCAAAGTTTTATGTTTTTAAATGAGTTAATTACTCTTTTCGTTCATGTGGTTTGTCAAAAATCACTATTTCAGTCTATTAGTTTAAAAATTGCGATTTCAGTCCCTGTGGTTTCACTTTTGTAACTATTTCAATCCATTTATTCTGTAAGTACAAGGACTAAAATGGTTACGAGGTAGACTGAAATGGTTACGAAAGTGAAACCACAGGGACTGAAATCGCAATTTTTAAACTAATGGACTGAAATAGTGATTTTTGACAAACAACAGAAACGAAAACAGTAATTAACTCTTCTTAAATTGTAATTATTAGTTTATTGTAAAAGATATATATATATATATATATATAATTAACAAATTAGGTTTCTTGCATCATTCTTTGAACAATATTTTAAAAGTTGCCCAATGGGGTGTTACATTGACTCTTTGATCGGACATTTTTTATAGTGCAACACATATGTTGTTCTCGCTTAAGTAACTAAACATAAAAGGGATCTATTGTAATCCATCAATTAAATTATTAGACCATTACATAGCTTTAATAGATTAGTTAATGAGTCTCACTACCTATCTCACACTCGTTAATAGGAATGGCAATGGGCCGGGCTTGGGCCGGGTATTGGTAATCCCAGGCCCGTACCCGATTGTAATTCTTTGTCCCATACCCGGCCCATTATCCGTCGGGTATTTGTCGGGTAATTACCCGTCGGGTATCGGGCATACCCGCAAGTATCGGGTATACCCTTTAATTTTATAAAGATACCCGTTGGGACAAATTTGTAACTTTTACTTTGTTGTTTATATAATTTACTATTTTAGTGACTATAGCAAATGAAAATGTGATTAATAACATACATATCATATTTAGACCAAATATAACAAACTAAATCAAAACGATTACTTAACTAAGTAATTGTATCAGGACCACTTAATTGCATAAACATCCACGTAATAAAGGGTGATAGCTTACATATCCAATATACATGCTCAAAAATAAGTTATTTGTTCACTAAGTACCTGCCAAATAGATATCCACATATGACTATAGAGAAGGTAATAAGTACATGTACTAAATTTATATATATAGAAATCTATAATATAATACTTTCGGGTAAATGGGCCGGGTATCGGGCGGGTATCACTAAATCCCATACCCGTACCCGTACCCGATTTTTTTCTTTTTTTAAGCCCATACCCATTGGGCTTCGGGTATACCCGGCCCATATGTTTCGGGTTTCAGGTATACCCGTCGGGCTTGGGCTTTTTTGCCATCCCTACTCGCTAATATCAATCATTACACTTGGTCTTACGGTTATTCATATTAAACTACCACCACTAGTATAATGCATGGGTTCTCTGGACTAACTGCCAAAAAAATAGTAATATCCTTCAAAACTATGTTAACAAACAAACAACACTTATAAAAATTCTATTCTATATAATACAATTATCAATCACTATGAACACGGGTTGGTTTGACTTCTTTTTTCTTATCTATCCTTTTGTATGTTTATATATTTTTACCCTTTAAATTTTAGCATTGACACATACAACCCCTTAATTTCTTAAAGACTTTGTAGTCGAGTTTTACTTGTTTTTTTTAACGTACGTGTGGGTATGAAAATTCAAGTTGATCTACGTTTCGGCGTAATTTTTTCAGAAAATGAGTCGGGTCAAATATAATACGTTTTCGTGTTTATCTTTATGTGCGTTTTCAGTTGATCCATGTTTTAACGTAAAATTTTTACTTAAAGCAGTGGCAACGCCCAGGGCAATTTACGAATATTATTTGATAATCAATGGTAGTCATGATAAGGTGTAAATTGGGGGTGGAACCGGTCTGTATTCTCAAGTTTGGTCTGTATTCTCAAGTTTAACCTAACACAAACACAAATAAATTATTCAAACTTGAACACAGCTTGAGCTCAACTACTCTGTCAGACACATGAGCACAACTCAACTATTTATCGGTTGACATGAATTGACCAATTTAACGCTAAATTCTTTTTAGCATATTCTATTACAAATTAAAAAAAAAAAAAAAATCATACTCAGAATACGATATAAAAATCATAAATTCAAAATCTCCACAAAATGCATTTTCAAATAATTTATTTTCACCCAATGTTGATGCCGCATTAGAATTAAAAGATTCATCATCAATGATAATGGTTATTTGTTACTATTGCAAAAAAGATTTCAAACAGACAGCATACGAATAGTATTCCTTCATTTCAACTTCCAAAATAATATATGAGTGAATTGCAAGTTTTGTCCTTTATCTTTAGGCCATTTTACAAGTTTTGTCCTTTATGTTTAAATTTGACGAGTTTTGTCCTTTATGTTTGAAAATCAAGCACGTTTTACCCTTTGGGGCAAAACGTGCTTGATTTTTAAGGACAAAACGTGCTTGATTTTTTAAACATAAAGGACAAAACGTGCTTGATTTTTAAACATAAAGGACAAAACGTGCTTGATTTTTAAGGCCCAAAGGGTAAAACGTGCTTGATTTTTAAACATAAAGGACAAAACTCGTCAAATTTAAACATAAAGGACAAAACTTGCAAAATGGCCTAAAGATAAAGGACAAAACTTGCAATTTTGTGGAATCATAATTTTCTGGAATCATCAACACATGAAGCAATAGTGTAGTCCATGTATTAGGCCTCAACATCATATATTCGTATATAGTATGTTGATCAGTTCTGTTTAAACATAATGAAAAATATGAATAACATACCTGTTACAGCAGACATGCCAGCAGAGAATCCAGTCAGAGATGCAGCTATTGAGTTTGACATACTTGTCAGGATGATCTGGTTCCTCCTTAGGGTGTAAGATTATGATGGTGATAAACCGAAACAAGGGAGGGATTCGGTTATGGAGAGAGAGCCGAAATTGATGTTATGAGGGTTGTGAGAATTGTGTAATTGTCTAACTGTGTAACCCTTAAACTCTCTAATAATCTTCTTATATATACACCCAAGAGGAAACCTAATTAGTTAATAAGGGTAATATGGTCCATCAACAATTACCAACTAATTATTAATAGGTTATTAATATATTCTGATCTATATAATATAAATGATTATAAAGGCTACAAGATTAAATATTATAATATTAATATATTTAATCTCACATTCTCCCACTTAGCCGAGTAATCATTTATCATGAGTATTAGATGAGCCTGGCCAGGAGTTAACACTCATTTTAGCCTTCAACCAAGAACTATAGCAGAGAAATACAGTCGTTGAATCATCATTCGACTTAGGACCCCCATTAGTCATACTATAGCCTCAATTTAAAACCTAACAGTTATGATCAAAATACGCGTAAACCCTTTAGTGTCTGATTTGTATTTATATTTGTCTATATGTCATTACACCGGCAGAACATATGTTAGAGACATACAAAATCAAACTGAGTAAATTTCATTAATTAAAACATAAGCTAGTACAATATGTCATTAAATAAGGTCTTTAGTAAGTCCCATATTCGATACATGTTCTTCGAAAACTTTAGGTGGAAGACCTTTAGTCATCGGATCCGCAAGCATATCTTTAGTACTAATATACTCAATACAAAGATTATTTTCCACAACTCGTTCACATACGAACAAATATTTTGTATCGAGATATAAACCAGCTCCAGTCGAACTGTTACTATTCGAGAAACTAACGGCAGCTGAGTTATCACAGTAAAGCTTCAGTGGTCTAGAAATGGAATTAACGATTTTGAGTCCAGTGATCAGATTTCTAAGCAACATTCCATGACAGGTTGCGTTGTAAACAGCAATGTATTCTGCTATCATTGTGGAAGTTGTAGTTAACTGTTGTTTATGACTCTTACATTAGATAGGTCCGCCTACTAACATAAAGATGTAGCCTGAAGTGGATTTCTTGTCATCTTTGCATTTGGCAAAGTCAGAATCAGAATAACCTACCACTTCAAAGTGATCACTTCTTCTATAAGTCAGTTTATAGTCTTTCGTCCCTTGCAGATATCTAAGGACCTTCTTAGCTGATTTCCAGTGATCTAGGCCAGGATTAGTCTGATAACGGCCTAGCATTCCAGCAATATAAGCGATATCTGGGCGAGTACAGACTTGAGCATACATCAGGCTCCCGACTACTGACGCTTAAGGTATCTGGCTCATTTGCTCCTTTTCAACCTCTGTTGTCGGACACTGGAAAGAACCGAAAACATCTCCCTTAACTACTGGAGCGACTGAGGGTTTGCACTGTTGCATGTTGTAACGTGTAAGGACACGATCTATGTAAGTCTTTTGAGACAATCCTAAGATCCCTTTATGTCTATCTCGGTGAATTTCGATGCCAATGACGTAAGAAGCATCTCCGAGATCCTTCATGTCGAAGCTATGCGAGAGTAACCGCTTCGACTCATGCAACATGTCTAAACTATTACTTGCCAATAGAATATTATCTACGTAAAGGACAAGTATAGTAAAGTTACTCCCACTCATCTTGAGGTAGGTGCATTGATCCACTTGATTCTTCATAAAACCTTGTCTCTTCATGACTTCATCAAACTTGAGGTACCATTGACGTGATGCTTGTTTTAACCCGTAAATGGATTTCTTCAACTTACAGACTAGATGCTCCTGACCTTCAGGTTTAAAGCCTTCAGGTTGTTTCATGTAAACATCTTCGTCTTAATCTCCGTTAAGGAAAGTAGTTTTGACGTCCATCTGATGCAGCTCTAAATCAAAATGAGCTATTAGGGCCATAACGATCCTTAATGAATCTTTACGAGAGACAGGTGAAAACGTCTCTTGATAATCAATTCCCTCTTTCTGAGTGTAGCCCTTTGCAACCAATCTCGCTTTGTAGCGTTCAACGTTCCCATTCGGATCCAGTTTTGTTTTGAACACCCATTTACATCCTACAGGTTTAACACCATTGGGTAATTCGACCAAATCCCAAACGTCATTTTCCTTCATGGATTCAAGCTCATCAATCATTGATTTGTTCCATTCAGAAGACTGATCACTGCTAATGGCTTCATTATAAGAGATAGGATCATTGAGCTTTCAAGCATCCATTTCAGTTAGGTAGGTAACGTAATCATCCCAATTAGTAGGCCTTCTTTGCCTAGATGACCTCCTGAGTTGATTATCGGGTTCAGCGTTGTCTTGGGTTTGAGCGTTTGATGTGCCTTCATTATGAGGTATAATGGGTTCTGATTGTGGAGATGGAATTTGTGCAGTAGCTTCAGGTGCAGTTGTTGCATTGGGTATAAGAGGAGTAAACAGAGTAATGGTAAGCTACGAGTCTCCCCCCCCCCCCCCCGCGTCTTGTACTTCTTGCAATTCGTCGTAAGGGTTGGTACTGCTCCCACTGACCTTGTAATCCTCCAGGAACACAACACGCTTGGTTTCAACAATACGGGTGACATGGGAAGGACAATAGAAACGATTACCCTTCGAATGATCAGGATACCCGATAAAGAAACAGGTAACTGTTTTAGGGTCAAGTTTCCTTAGGAAAGGATTATAGAGTTTTGCTTCAGCAATGCAGCCCCATACTTTCATATATTTAAGACTCGGTTTCCTTCTTGTCCAAAGTTCATAAGGAGTTTTAGGGAAAGACTTAGAAGGAACTCTATTGAGTATATGAACAACTGCTTTTAACGCTTCAGTCCAGAGGAATAATGGTAAATTAGTGTTGGCTACATATTGCGCACCATGTTCATAAGGGTACGATTTCTTCGTTCAGCGACACCATTCTGCTGAGGTGTACCAGGCATGGTGTATTGGTTTACAATCCCCTGGCCTTTACAAAACTCATAAAATGGACCAGGAGCTTGACCCACATCAGTATGTCTTCCATAATATTCACCGCCTCTATCTAATCTCACAACTTTAATCTGACGATCTAATTGCTTTTCGACTTCAGCTTTATAATTTTTAAAAGTTGTAAGAGATTCAGATTTTTCCTTAATGAGATACAAGTACATGTAATGAGAATAATCATCAATGAAAGTGATAAATGAAGTATGTCCTGTTATGCCAGCGATTTGGTAGGGACCACTAATGTCAGTATGAATGAGTTCCATAGATTAGAGCTCCTAGTGGCACCTTTCTTAGTTGCTAATGTCATTTTGCCTTTAAGACATTTAACACATGTTCCAAAATCAGTGAAATCGAGATGAGGTAAGACTTCATCTTTTACGAGATGATTTAATCGTCTCTTGAGATGTGGCCTAAACGTTGATGCCACAACATAGATGAAGTCTCAAAGTCTCGATTTTGTTTCATCTTTGTGAGTGATTCATTAATATTATATGACAACAAAGATTTGGAAAAATTATCATCTAGTTCTAATCTATAGAGACCACCATCCAGAATGCCAGTACCATAAACAACAGAATCATAGAGAATAGAGAGTTTGCAATGACCATGGGAAACAACAAAACCGTCGATGTCTAACTTTGGTCCTGATACAAGGTTCCGAGTTACCTCAGGAACATATAAGGTATCATAAAGTTTAATATATAAACCAGTTTTCAAAAATAATTGTAATGTTCCTATGGCCTTCACTTCTAATTCCCGATCATTCCCAACTTTAAGTGTTTTTTGGTTTCTTCCCAGCTTCCGGATTGAAAGGAATCCCTGAGTAGAGTTGGTTACATGAACCATAGAACCAGAACCAAACCACCAAGAATTAGCAGGAACATTTAAATTAAAGGACTCAAGTATCATGAAAAAATCGTTATCTTTCTTAGCCAGCCACTCCTTGAAGTCAGGGCATTCCTTTTGCTTATGTCCTATTTTCTTACAGAACTTGCAATAGGGTTTGCCTAAGGAGCTCTTAGAGCTGGAAGGTGCACTTGTATTAGGATTTGGCTTTTGGACTTTGGAAGCATCCTTTCTTTGATAATTGTTCTTCCTCTTCTTAGAGTTGGAGGTGGTGAAGTTAGCAACATCAGTAGTGCGATCCATCTTCATACACTCTTCCTCCTGTACGCACATAGTGACCAGCTCACTCATCGTCCATTTGTCCTTCTGAGTGTTGTAATTGATCTTGAATGCTTCATAGGACGAAGGCAGTGAAGTGATGATGAAGTGAACAAGAAAACCATCACTGATTTCCATCTCTAGCCCTTTCAGCTTATTGGCCATGTCATGCATCATCATGATGTGCTTGCGAATGCCACTCCTCCCATCATACTTAGTCGTCACCAGCTTGAGGATAAGAGTGCTAGCGTGTGCTTTTGATGTTCCTTTGAATTATGCCTCCACAGAAGCCAGGTAGGTTTTAGCGTCATCAGAATCATGAATAGCTCCTCTGATCGCATTGTGTATGGATTGCTCCATGAACATGAGAGAGATGCGGTTACACCTAGTCCATTTTTCATGAACTATCTGCTCAGCAGCAGTACTTTGAGTGGTGAGGTCAGCTGGCTTATTCTCTCTTAGAGCATAATCGAAGTCTAGCAATCCAAGTGTAAGCATGAGGGCATCCTTCCATTCAGCAAAGTTATCACCAGTCAAAGGTGGAATCTCGCAATTGGGTGCTGATAGTGGAAATAAGATGAGCAAGTTATGATACTAAGAAAGAAGTCCTAATGTGATCTAAGGGCATGTTATACTAAGGCAGGCATAAATAATGACCATTTTAATTATGAAGCTGTGATATTGTCTATTACTAACATCAAAATAATAGACTTAGTTAAAATTCTACTTAAACGAAGACAAATCAGCTTTGGCCAGAAGTGTAATCATTTAAGTATGTGTGCAAAGTAATCGTGACAAATCAGCTTTGGCCAGAAATGAGACAATCACTTTAGTTATGCACTTGTCAAGTATGCTAGACATAAATAAATGAAAATCAACTTTGGCCAGAAATTAAGACATTTCACGTTTGTAATGCATACTCAACATAGTTTTTATAATACTTGAACAATAAATAGATGTATTAAATCAGCTTTGGCCAGAAATGATACATCAGAAGCTCATCCAAGTTAAGCTATTTAGGTTTTGTAAAAGGTTATCTGATTAGGTAATTAAGTGTTAACAAAACCAAGTATTCAATAGCAAACCACTTGTTAGCGCGGGGGAGGGGGACAGCGTGCCCTCGCATGGGGTTCGGGGCGGAGCCCCGAGCTAAATTTTAGTTCACATTAAACAGCCTAAAATAATGAGGTTTCGAGTGAGGTCTCGAGTAAGGTCTCGACTGAGTTATGAGATCTCGAGTCAGTTATGAGGTCTCGAGTCGCAACCTTGGTCTCGAGTCGCAACCTCAGTGTCTCGAGTCGTAATCATGGTCTCGACTACTGTGTTTTATGAGATCTCGACTCCATAATGAGATCTCGAGTCGCAACCACAGTCTCGAGTTGTGAAGATTGAAGCCATTAGTCGAAAACTCAGTGGTCTCGAGTTGAGACATTGTCTCGAGTTGTAAAGTTTGAGAACCCTTATGATTTCGAGTCGAGACCTTGTGGTCTCGAGTCGAGACCTTGTGGTCTCGAGTCGAGACCTGATGGTCTCGAGTCGCAATCTAATGGTCTCGAGTCCACTGTTAACAGCTGTTATTGTGATAATAACTGAAAACCCGAGATTTTAGGGATTGTGGGATAATGTTTCCTGTTTTATTGCTGATCTAAACTTATCAAAAGATTTCGAAAATTATAACTGATTATCTATTAATAGTTTTCGAAAATTTTAATAGATAAAATTCAGATCAAAACAATAAAAACACCCACTAATCCAAATTATATTCCAAAACTTAAGGAATTTTCGAGTTTTTCTTAGAACAAGTGATGAACCCTAGAAAAATAAAATATAATTCTAGGATCCGAAACCTTAATTTTAAGAGTTCTGTTAACAGATTTCGGACATTAATATACCCATATTGGTTTCGAGTCAATATATTAAACAACATCTTCCGAAGACAGTGATTTCGGCACAAAGGTACTCGAAACAGCCTTGATTTTTATAAACTTTCAAAAATTTTGTTTTCCAAATTTTGATCCCAGAATAATGGATACGAAAACAGAACCGATTTATCAACATATGCTCTGATACCACATGTTGATCAGTTCTGTTTAAACATAATGGAAAACATGAATAACATACATGTTACAGCAGACAGGCCAGCAGAGAATCCAGTCAAAGATGCAGCCATTGAGTTTGACATACTTGTCAGGATGATCTGGTTCCTCCTTAGGGTGTAAGATTATGATGGTGATAAACCGAAATAAGGGAGGGATTCGGTTATGGAGAGAGAGCCGAAATTGATGTTATGAGGGTTGTGGGAATTGTGTAATTGTCTAACTGTGTAACCCTTAAACTCTCTAATAATCTCCTTATATATACACCCAAGAGGAAACCTAATTAGTTAATAAGGGTAATATGGTCCATCAACAATTACCAACTAATTATTAATAGGTTATTAATATATTTTGATCTATATAATATAAATAATTATAAAGGCTACAAGATTAAATATTATAATATTAATATATTTAATCTCACATAGTACACATTGATGGAGGACTTTAAGAAACCATTAATGGCATTGAATCCATGAAACCATAAATTGACAACTGATATAATTAAAGGTTTTTAACTGACAAAAGATTCATCGAGTAAAATCTACCAAAAAGGAAACAACTAAGCCAAATCGGATAACTCACAAATAAACCCGTCACATAAGACCATAGAGGAGACTATGGGGTGTTACGTTGCTGAAAATCCGTATAGATATATATATGTTGAAAATCCGTCAATGATACTCCGTCGAAAAAAATGTTGTGGGTGATACAATTTCTGGCATATTGCGGAGGAATATTATGAAGGAAATGTTAAGTGTGTTGTAGTAGGTTATACAAAGCCAAACAAGTTTATAACTAGTATATTGGTGTTAAAGACATGTACAAGATACTTGTACATTTTCGGCCTTAATAGGTCTTGTTATGTGTTAATGGATTTAGTTAGGTTACACAAAGTCGTGCTAAGTTATAACAAATTATTTTGGCATTAAAGACATATTTATGATCAATACACTTTTTGACCTTGCTGATTCTTGCCATATGTTAAGGACATTTAGGTGATGATGAAATGTACATTTTCAGATCAAATACATTAAGACAAAATGTAAGTCAGGGCCATATCTAGAGGCTTTCAAATCTAGGCAACGGCCTAGGGCCTCCAAAAAAAATAGGGCCTCAATTTTTTTTTTAAATCTTCATATAGTATATGTGTATTACCGTATTAGGCCCAAATGAATAAAACAAAAACTATACCTATTACAATGCGCATTTGAAAAACCAAATTTAAAATAAAAGAGGCTCAATTCCAACTCCAAGCAATATGTCATTCGTAACTAATTTAGGTTGACGTGGCAAGAGCAGTCTCATAGCCCATAGTTTCGAGTTGGAGGTTTCTTTGGCGTTTTGCTTGGAGGCCACACAAAACTGGAGAGTTGGGCACCCCTTGCGGACCGTAAGGGGGTGTGTCCATACGGTCCGCAAAGCAAGGCTGGGGCCAAGTTTGGCCTTTTGGTAGATTTGGCCCCTGCACTTGTATTGTTGCGTTTTGTCCCTTTTAACCCCTTTTAACCTAATATTTAGGTTATATAAAGGTGTTAAGGCATATGTAACTTGGATTTTGCCCGGAAATGTCGCGGATGTCAGTTCGTTCGGTTGTACGGTTACGTTTCGCAAATAACGCTTTATCGAACACGAAAATAATCGAAATTTCGCAACGATTGCTAATTTTACATTCTCATCAATAAAATACAAGATTTTATTGAATACGAAAATGTTCGGATTTGTACACATGGTCCGTATGCTGGGGTTTAGGCAGACTTTTGCAGTTTGTCAAAAATAACCCTTGGACTTGTATAAACGTGTTTTTGTCATACCTAGCCCTTCAAAACTTATATCTAAGTCACATAAAGAGTATTTAAGGCATGTGTAGCTTATGTCCTTAGATTTTTATATCTTTGGCGATTTGGCACTTTTAGTTCATCTCCTTTCTCGTAGTTGAGATTAGTCGGAGATCCGGGGCGTGTTTTAGCTAACGCTCAATAAAATTTCATTTTCTCCTTCCCAGAGTCGAGATTAGTCGGAGATTCAAATACGTTTCAGTTAACGTTCAATATTTGTCCTTCCTCCTTCCACATAGTCGGGATTAGTTGGAGGTTTCTCCTTCCACGTAGACGGGATTAGTTGGAGAATCAGACACGTGTCATCACATCGTTGGACGAAATTTTCGGGGTGTTACAATCGCTGTTGGGGTTTCCTTGTGGTCTCTTCTATGATAACTGCTAATGGAGTTTCAGAGGGACAGGGATCCGCATGACGTGATTGGTTGGAGTCGCTATTTGTTGTCCTTTTTGTCTCTCCTATGATTACCATTAGTGGAGATCAATGATGCAATGACTCGCACAACGCCATTGGCCACACATTGTTTTCATAGAGTCATTTTTATCTCCTCTTCCCTGGCGTATCCGACGTGGGGAGCGGGCTCCGAGGATATATGGACGGATGATTAAAATATATGAGGATAAATGGACGGATATTATTTTGGTTATAACATTTGACTTGATATGTGGCTAATAATTGGATGATTAAAATAATCAAATTTCGTAATATAATACAAACCTTTTGTGTATAAAAATCAATGTCAAGGATTATTGAGTCAAACATATTAGTTGTGTATCACAAGTTTGACCTTTCGAATGCCCCATTTTATTGTGTCATCTTAATATAAGGAGCCGTTTGGTAGCCTCTTAATGACCATTCATATGCTACCTCTTAATGGTTTAAAACCTCTGAACGAATAAGAGGTAACCTCAAATCTGAATGGTTAAGAGGTAACCTCTGAATGCTAAATCATCACATGTCACATTCTTCTACCTTCTCATTGGTAAAATTCTTAAAAGTTCCATTAATATGTAGCCTCTTAATGACCATTCAGAAGCTATCAAACAACCCCTAAGTTTATGTGGTCCTTATGATCATTTGTTGAGTCAAATTATTGTGTCGTCTTAATATAAGTTTATGTGGTCCTTATGATAAATTTGGTGAGTCAAACATATATTTTACATAATATTGTAGTGAAAAACTACAAATAATAATAATAATAATAATAATAATAATAATAATAATAATAATAAAGTAGCTTAAATTTAGAATGCGATATATCAAATGAAAAATAACACTTAATATATAATATTGTAGTGCAAAAGTGCAAATAATAATAATAATAATAATAATAATAATAATAATAATAATAATAATAATAATAATAATAATATTAATAATAATAAAATATAAGAATAATAATAAAGTAGCTTAAATTTAGAATGCGATGTACCAAATGAAAAAATAACACTTCCTTTGTAGATAATATATAAATGCAAACTCTTCATTTTTGGTGAAATTTGAATCCATGTTTACTCTTTTAGAGTTTTATTTTCACTACGTACATCTTAGACTCTTAATGATAAGAACGACGACGACAACAATAATAATAACAATAATAATAATAAAAGCAGCAGCAACAATAATAATAATAATAAAAAAGTAGCATATATTTGGAATGGGATGTGTAAAATGAAAAAATAACACTTCGTTTGTAGATTATATAAATGCAAAGTCTTCATTTTTGGTGAAATTTGAATCCATGTTTATTCTTATACACAGTGGTGAAGCTTGAGATTTCCGACCGGGGGGTCAAAAACGTACACACCCAAAAATTTCTATAAAACGGGGGGTCGAAAACGTATATACCGAAAAAATTTCTATACGAAAACTATATACTCTCCACTACTGAGCGAAAAGTTCGAGGGGTCGGCCGCCCCCTCCCGCCCCCACTATCCTACTCCCTTGCTTATACAAACTTATTTTCACTACGTACGTATTAGACTCTTAGTTGTAGTTTAATCTACTCTAGTTTACAAAATTTCCTTTTTTTTTGACCGGAAACTTTCTTTTAATCTATGTCGTCTGTGAGACTTGAACGGTCTTAAACTCTTAGTTGTTGTTTAATCTACTTTGGTTTACATAATTTCCTTTTTTAACGGCAACTTTTTTTTAATCTATGTCGTCTTTGAGACTTAAACGGTTTTATACTCTTAATTGTAGCTGAATCTACTTTGGTTTACAGAATTTCCTTTTTTTTAAACGACAACTTTTTTTAAAAATTCATATCGCCTTTGAGACTTGAATAGCAACTTTCGTTTACAGAATTTCCTTTTTAATCTAATAAACTTTCATGATATATATTTTTCTTAATTAATCTAAAATTTGTTCTGTGTTCCTTTATAGGTTTTGAAACAAGAAGAGCATTTCTCATTACTTAAAGTTAACTTGATTGTCTTAATCTATGTGCCATTCAACATATAGCCAAGTTGGTTTCGGTTATGTACAGTTTCAGATATAATATTCGCTTTTAATTGTCTAGGGAGACCTGATTAATTAAAAAAAGAAAAAAAAATTAGCGCTGACTGGTTTTATTGGACCACAATTTGAATGGACAACTCGATGAACTTGATCCACCTCTCACAAGATGAGCATGAATACATGAGCCTATTTGGAATAATACCACCCGTAGACCGTAATGTGAGGTTTTTGGGCGTTTTCCTTCAAAAAATCGTCTCTTCACGCCTTGGAACCGTTCCCGGGGTTTTTTTTCAAAAAGAAAATTGTTTTGGCGTTCTTTTTTCCACGCCTTTGTTCATTCTTTTTGGTCAATGACTTTTCTGATGGTTTTTGTTTAGCCATGTGATTTTTTGATGGTTTTTTTTATTTAATTCTATTACACCCCTTTTAACATAATGCTACACAATGCCCACATCCCCACTACACCCATTTTAGAAAAACGCCCATAATGCTCCTTTACTGACTGGACTGACACGTGTCACAAAACGCTCATGGATGGGGGCATTATTCATGTGTGCCACTACACATGGTCTAAGCTAGCTAGTCTTATCCAATATTTTGAAAAATATATGTGACTCTATTAAATTAATAAATTCAACGGTGTCACTAATTTAATTTTTTTATGCATGCCTTTGTACGTAGGATAACAAGTATAAGTGGTTTTAATGCCGTGCAGAAACTTCGGTTTAATCATTAATAAAGAGATCAAAAATATATTACATTTTCCATACTTCAACGACCAAGATTATATAAAATTTGATCAATTTTGAACACGTGAATTAAAAGTAAATAGTTGTGGGTAACCCATCTTGACTATTACTTTTTTGGTTAAACATGGAAGGGTTGACTTTTTATGAGTTAGAAGATTGTTGGCACACAACCAGGAACCAGCAGCGACCGCCAAAGCAAATACATGGTCCACATGAGCACAACCAGGCAACCAGTCAGCCACCGCCAAAGCCTACATGGACCCATTAACTTAAGACTTGGCCTCTCTCTTGCATGGATATCCCACTTGGTATCCATTTAAATCTGAGTATTCTTCTATTGTTATATCTTTTTTAAAAATTAAATATACAGAATGGTTTAACCAGGGACGGACCCACACTATGTGGGTCGGGTCCCGATACCCTAATGTTTTTAAAATTTAGTACGGACGGTGAAGACTCAAGAACCAGTTGGTAAGAGTAGAGCTTCAGATGACCTTGACTGAACCTGCAAGATCACAAGGAAGAAAGCTCACCGTTAGCCTCGTCAGAGGGAGGGGGGCCTCTCTGTGACCAAGCTCGGGCGTGAGAATAAGTATTTGTGAGGAGAAAATAAGTCAGGGAGAGAGAGAGAAGAGTTTAGAGAGAGAAAGTAGCGATTACCCTTTGTGGGAAGTCTTGGCGGGGTATTTATACTTTTGGGGCATGCTGACGTGGCAAGTTAGTTAGGGTCGGACCAGTCGCTATCAAGTAGTTAAACATGTGGGCCCCGGGTTAGTTAGGAAGGACCTAAGTGATTGATCGTTCCGTCTGGGATACCAGGTGCGACCAGCCCCTTGGGCTTATGGTCCGACCTTGTGTTCATCGGGCATTCGGTCCGACCAAGGACGTATCCTCATCAAGTCCCCCTAGTTTGTAGCGTTTGTTTAGCAAAAGCTTTGAACTAAATGGCGAAGTTTTTTTGTGATTCGGTGCTTTTATCTGCCGCAGTTTTCGTTAATTTTTGAATTTTGAATTTTGAATTTTGGCGGTGATTTTCATTTTTGGTGACCATCGGTTATCTTATCTTTTCTTTGACCGATGTGACTTTTGACATGCGTCATCTATCATGACGTGTCGCCACTTGATTGGCTGTCTAGAGGCGGTGGATGTCTCTATAAAAGGGAAAAAATAACTTTTTATTTCCACCTTTTCACTTCACCTTCTTCCTCTTCTTTTCCTTTGAGGTAAAACACTGTTGTCGAGTAGGTTAGTGTCTCCTTCTGGTCATGGCTAATAAGAGTAATTTGTCCGGCTGTTTTAATATTTTAAACAAAAACGGCCTGAAATGGTATGTGGGCCAATACGCGATTCCTGCTTCTTTAAACCCCATTCTTCCAAAAAAAAAAATACGGCAATTTATCCTTTTGTCCTGGGGAAGATAGGTGTTTACACCCGAATGTTCGACTACTGCAACTATCGTCTCCCTTTGACGAAGTTCTTGGTCGAGGTTCTTATGTTTCACGAGGTTCATCTTTCTCAGATGAACCCTTTTGGCCTTGCCAAGGTGTGCCATTTCGAGCTTGCCTGTCGTGGCTTGGAGTCCGACCCGGATTTGAATGTGTTCCGGGCTCTTTATAAACTGAATCGGTCTGGTAACTGGTATACCTTTGAGGTTAGGAAGAAAAATGCTTGCTGTTACACGTGGATCACCTCCAGTTTAAAAGATTGGAATGATCGTTTCTTCTAATTGGTAGACGATCGGTGTGTTCCGCCCGACATGACGTGGAGGCTAAAAAGGTCCCGTCTTCCTGATCCTCTTCCTGAAGATTTCGAATTTGATAGAAATTTATATGCAGTTTTGATCAAGGAGGTCGGGCGTGTTCAAAAATATCCGGAACACATTCTAGTCATGGGACGGATAAGCACGATCTCGTCCGAACCGGCATTTTATCCTACCCTTAACGGAGAGGGTTAGTTACGTTTTTAACTAGAAATAACGTTTCTCGTGCTATACTTGTGTTATTGTTTCTTTACCCATACTGTATGCTTTGTTTACGTGAGACTATGAATATTATTATTTGTTTGCTTTGTGCAGTTATGGGTTTGAAGAAGCCTTGAGATTGAAATCTTTTTATTCCACCGAGCTCAATGTTCGGGCTATAAGAACACCGAAAGGCGATCCGTTGTATCTTGACATTGTGAAGGAGAACCTTTACCCTATCAGAGAGCCGATTATTCCGGTTGATCAAGGGGGTTCGGCTGGCCAGGGAGGTTCAGGCTCGGCTCCCTCAATAAGAACGGTGAATGTGGCTTCGGTTCAAGCGATAGCAATGGCTGGTGGTGATAAAGGAAAGAAAACGGGTTCGAGCGGGGCGAAAGGGTCTGGTTCAAAGGTTATTCTGTATGGTTCGGAGCATCTTTCTGTGGAAGACGAAGGAGTGAATGCTGGAGATGATGATGAGGATGCTGAGGCTCGTCCTCAAGTTAGTTTTAAAAGGGGGCGAAGCACCTCTTCAAAACCTGATCCGAACCCAAAGAAACTGAAGAAGACGAAGTTAGATTTTAAAACAATTGTGTTGGAGGAGGATGAAGTCGATCAAGTCACCGGGTTTTCTGTCACTGGTGGTTTACTGGAGAATCTAGATGCTCATCTGCATGGTGGCAAGACCCCCAGAGATCGTCCGGTTACCCTTCCCCCAAGTCCTTTATCCTTTGGGGGGCCTGTTACCAGGGTGATTGATGACGCCAATATGCCTGATCCTCAAGCTTTTAAGAAAGTCAATCCTTCTCCTTCGGGTAAGCCTACGACCAGGGTTGCCTCTAATATTTCAAGGCCGAGTCCTCAGCAGATAGATGGTGGGGATAGTGCCTTTTCCTCCCCATTGTGGTATGAAACTGAAGCTATTTTTATATGTCGGGAGCTAGGTTCGGGCGAGGCTGTGGATGCGGAGTCCGCTCATGCTTTAGAGAAGTATGTCCCCGATTGGTCATTGGCTAATAAGGATAGGATCGTGGATGCTCTCTCGGCGAAAATGGCGCTGTTTCACCTTGTTACTCTTGCTGAACACGTATATCATAGGAAAATGAGTGGTCCGGAACTCGGAAACGCTCTAATGCTGAACCAGGCCCAATCCAATTCTCTGGTGGTCGAGACTTATAAGCGATGGGTTGAGGCGGAGTCGAACTGTCGTAGATTTGAGCGTGAAGTTTCCTCTTTAAAGAGTGAAGATAGCATCCGGTCAAAAACTAAATAGGAAATCTCATCACTTCGCGCCCAAGTGGACCGGTTGAAGGAGCAGGTCTCGGAGGCAAGAGAAGTCAGTAAAGCTTCACAAGCTTCAGCTGCGGCTGCCTACGAGGCTTGGGACAAAGCTCTTCAGGACTTGGAGGATTTTAAGTTGAAATTTGGAGGTTTAGAGAAGAGATTGTCTGAAATCGAAGAAAGAGGTAAATCGGAGCTGAAGGAGATGCAGTCCTCTTATGATAACTTTTAGCTGACCATCATCGCTTGATTAATGGTACGTTCGTAGGACGCCCTTTATTTTCTTGCTTTCTTGGCTTCTGTTTAAGTCTTTTGTTTCCCTATTAGATAAAGTCAAGCTCGAAAGGGCCCGTGACAGAGCTGTGGAGTCGCATTTGAATGTTGTTTTTGATATGAAGGACATGTTGTCTCGGTATGATGGTGAGATGGTTGAGTTGTACGGCCTTACATCAGAACTTTTGCTTACAAAACAGTGGTTTTTGATGGAAGGAGTGGATTAGGTCGTGAAGCTGGTCCATCAGAGCCCCGAATTGGAGAGAGTGGTGGCTGATTTAGTTAACAATGTCAATGCCGTGGGTGTGAACGATGGAATCAAGCAAGGCTTTCAAGCTGCAAAAGGTTCGGCTCGGTCTGTTGAGGAAGTTCTCGGATATGACGAAGAAGCCAAGGACACCTTGGATGTTGCCATCAAAGCTTTTGATAATTTCCACATCTCGGTTCTAGACAAGGTTGCGGAACTAGTGAACGAACCTCTGTCTGTTATAAAGCAGAGGAGTGAACTTCCCATTGTCAAGGAAGATTAAGAAGGAACTTGCTTTTGTATTCGTATAATGTTTTTATTTCGATTATGGAGTGTAACCGTACAATCTGGGCATGTTATGATTTTACCAGACATGCTTTCTTAACTTCTTGGGAATCGTAGATTCGGTTATGATATTTATGCTTGACTTTTAGTTTTAGTTTGCGTCCAAACCTTTACTACTTAGCCAAATCTTTATTGGGCCATCTAGATGACCGGATCGTAGCAAGGGACTTCTATAACTTGTTTTCCTTGCTTAGATCCTTTATGGTTTTTATGATCGGATCGAATCAGATCCTTTTGCTTAATAGATTTTTGTTATTTTTGAACTATTTAAGCCTTCTCGATCGGCGCGAGGCATGTGTCGAGGCCCGTTTGTGCACATTTTGTATTGTTCGAACTTTTGCATAGATATATTTGTTTATTTCATCGAAATGTAGATCGCTTTATTCAAAAGATAATTATGTCTTCCGGGGTAGACCCTCCCGGATTTTACAAGGAAATGGAAATATACTCGGGGCATTACCATCTCGATACTTACATGAAAAAAGGAAATACTAAAATAAAATAGCGATCTTTTTTGGCCGGTAGTGGGCAAACGTCTACATGAAGCACTTCTTTAGATGAATCTCATTCCATGTTCTTGGGACGGGAGTTCCATCAATTTTTTCAAGCACATAGGACCCTTTGTTACTGGCCTCCTTCACACGATACGGTCCCTCCCACTTTGGGGTCAACTTTCCAGGAGCCTCGACGCGACTTGCATCTTTGCTCTGGAGCACATAGTCTCCAACTTTAAACTTATAAAGCTTGGCACGGGCATTGTAGTACTTTTCGATTTTCTTTTTGTATCGGGCCTCTTTGATTGCGGCTATGTTCCGGCGTTCTTCCAACAAATCAAGATTAGATCGGAGCTCCTGCTCGTTCACTTCCCAATTTTTACATCTCTGATTTGGGAGTCCGATCTCTGCGGGAATCACAGCCTCGGTTCCGTACGTAAGACTAAACGGTGTTTCTCCGTTACTTGTCTTGTGTAGGGTTCGGTGAGCCCATAGTACGTTCGGCAACTCGTCAGCCCATCCTTTGCCTTCGTAACCAAGCCTTCTTTTTATCCCATCGACGATTCGGCGATTTATCTGTTCGACCTGCCCGTTCCCCTGGGGATGAGCGACCGAGGAGAAGACTTGGTTAATTTTCAGACTTTCACACCATCGCTTGAACGGGTTCTCCGCGAATTGTTTTGCATTATCGCTTACTATATATAGCGGAAGACCGAAACGACAAACGATTTGCTCTCAGAAGAACCTTGTCACGTTATAACCAGAGATGACCGTGAATAGCCTTGCTTCCACCCACTTGGTGAAATAATCCACTGCCACTAGTAAATACTGAGCGCTTCCGCTTGACCGCGGGAAAGGCCCAACTATATCGACGCCCCACTTTTGAAAGGGCCAGGCGGCAGTTACTGGGATCATCTCGTTCTTCGCCCGGAGGCTTATCGGCGCGTGTTTCTGGCACTCATCACATTATTGGAGCTCTTTTACCACACTTTCGTGCATCCCGGGCCAGTAATACCCCGCGTTTTTTACTTTTGTTACAATCATCTTTGCTCCGGCATGGATGCCGCAGATGCCATAATGTATCTCTCTAATGATGTAGCTAGCCTGCTCCGGATCAGGACATTTCAATAGAGGACCGAGAAAAGTCTTTCGGAAAAAACCGCCCTCTTGCAATTGGTATTGGAGCGAGTTGATCTGGATCTTCTGGCTCCTGCCTTATCCACGGGTAAAACATCGTGCACTAGGTAGTTGATGATCGAGGTCATCCAAGTTTGTGACGGGGCTTCTACTTGCATAACCTGCGGAGTAGCTATTGAGGGTGCGGTTAGCACTTCGACCCGTACCTCCTTAGCCAGATGACTGAATGACACGGATGCTAGCTTACTTAAAGCGTCGGCTTTTTTGTTCTTGCTGCGGGAGATATGTTCGACTTTGCATGATTCAAATAATGCCATTGCTTGTTTTACTTGTTCCAGATATTCAATCATGTTGGTTTCCCTTGCTTCATATTCGCCGATCACTTGGTTTGCTACGAGTAATGAATCAACGTGGGCTATGACGTTTTTTGCTCCGACCTTGGCCGCTAAACGCAAACCGGCTAGCAAAGCTTCATATTCAGCTTCATTGTTGGAGCTTTTAAATTCTAGGCGGAGCGCATAAGTCATATCCGTGCCATCTGGATCGGTGAGTATCAAACCGGCTCCTGCACCTTCAGAGCTCGAAGCTCCATCCGTATATAAGAACCAAGGTTTGTTCGGAGCTTGTTCTATTTCTTTTAACTCCTTATCCTCCGGCATTTCAACTAGGAAATCGGCTATCACGTGCCCTTTTAATGGACCCTTGGTTTTGAAGGTAATGTTGAAGGCGCCTAGCTCGATTGCCCACTTCGCCATTCGGCCCGACACTTCGGGTCGTCGTAGTACGTGCTGGATTCTTTGTTCTGCTCGGACCTCAATTGGGTGAGCTTGAAAATATCGGCGAAGCCTTCTTGAAGCATGGACCAATGCCAGAGCTAATTTTTCCAAGTTAGGGTACCTTGTTTCGTAATCCTTTAACGTTCGACTTACATAATAAATGGGGATCTGAGCTCCGGTTCGGTGGGCGACTAGAACTGCACTGATGGCGCCGCGTGATGCGGCCAAGTATACTGTTAGAACTTCGACTTCTTCAGGTACGGTGAGGGTTGGTAATGTGCCTAAGTAAACTTTGAGTTCTTCAAAAGCACGTGCAGCTTCGCTGGTCCATTTGAATTCTGATCTGAAACTTTTTCTTAGTACGTCCATGAATGGAAGCGATCTGTCTGCTGCTTTTGACAAAAAACGATGGAGAGCGGCCAGTCGTCCATTTAAGGACTGGATTTCTTTAACCGAGGTTGGAGGCTTCATGGTAAGAACAACATCTATTTTATCGGGGTTGGCTCGTAAGCCTCGCGATCCGACCATAACGCCTAAGAACTTTCCTTCCTCTACTCCGAATGTACATTTTTTAGGGTTCAATTTCATGTTGATGCTTCGGAGTCGGGTGAATGTTTCGAGTATATCTTTCAGCATGGCCTCTTCGTCGTGACTTTTGATCACAATATCATCAACGTACACCTCCAAATTTCTCTCAATCTGGTCTTTGAAAGCTTTGTTCATTAATCGCTGGTACGTAGCACCAGCGTTTTTCAAATCAAAGGGCATCTTTGTAAAACAATAAATTTCCTCATTGGTGACAAAGGCCGTCTTGTCTTCATCTTTGACTGCCACTTGTATTTGATGGTACCTGTAACACCCTTATAATTTCCACTCGAATTTATCAATAATTCGTAAGATTTTATATAAAAGATGACCCATTTAAAACACAAGTTCCAAAAGTAAGGTTCTAATATCTATCAACAAATTTAAACATCCATAAGTTATTTAGCAAACGATTTACATCATAACATTGTTTAAACCGAGTTAATTTATGCGGAAGCTTCAAAAGTTCGTGTTCGGTTCTTCAAAAGCTTGCTTGACCGTCATCCGAAATCCTTGAATACCTAAAAACTGAAATGTTTACATTAAACATTAATATTAGAGTACATAAGAATATATAGTCGAAACTACGTTTAAAACGGATTCAATTAAACGAAAGTATGCGAAATTCACAATTTTTCCAGGGTTCTACCGTAAATTACGGTATGTACCGTAATTTACGGTAGTCATCTGAAACTTATGGTCCACCGTAACTCAGTAAAGAACCACCGTAACATTTTGGTGTCTACCGTAAATTACGGTATATACCGTAATTTACGGTAGACTCTGGAATGTTATGCTTTTGTTTGATTTGTTTATTTACTTGGACCAATTTCTTGGATTTCATTCCTACAACCCGATATGTTACACCCTCGTATTCTAATATGTCATTTGTCAATAATAACAAGACCAAGTAACCATACTATAATGTATTACCATGCCTTATTTGATCATTCGACCCGTTTGGCTCATCTAAGGAATCCTCCATTGTGATGACTACCAATGAGGTCTAACCTGATTCTTGGCCTATTATACGACATAGCGAACATCATCGCTTTAATCTAACTCAACTTTTAATACACAATTCAACTACATATATGCTAAATATCGAAATTTAACCAAATGTAACGAATCAAGTTACATACCTTTAGTGCACGCCCTTCAAACGCAAGTCGCCACCGGCTTGTCCGCTTGAAGCTCCGGTATCCTTTCCTATTGAGTTCAACCAAAACATGTTTAGAACTCTTTTCTATTCACAATTCGCATATTTTGCCTAAACATCACAATCATGCGGTTTAACTTAAATTTTCAGATTTAAGCCTTCTTTGAGGCATTTATGCGAACACTTTAAGGGCAGAAATTTACACTATATATTATCAAGTTCTCAACTTATCATATAGCCTTAATTCTTCATAAATCAACTATTTTAAATGAACTTTATCTTCTAAAATCCTGAAATCACTTCATACATGTCAAACATTACTAGAACAACCACTATCATTCTAGTGTTTGTCATTATCTCACAAAACCCATGAATCACCTTCATTATGTTTATGCAATTTTCAGAATTTTATCATGATTTCACATATTGTTGTCTAGGTTTTTGCTCCTAGACACTTTATCTTTTCTAATCTACCCAAGTAACAAACATGCATCATCAAATTTCAGATTTCCTAAATTCATGAGAATTTCAAGTAGACAATTCTCATCAAATTTTACATACCTTATAATCCTCTTGCGAAGAGGATCACAATTCTAAGCTCGGATTTCGTTTTGGACCAGATTTGCACCTTTAATTTGTGAGATTTTGTGGATGTTAGGGTTTGAGAATGGGGGTGTCGCCCCCTGCTTGTTCTTGATCGACCAGACCCCCAAATAGGGTGTTTGGTTTTTGTTTTTATTAAAATTAGTAACATAAGTTTCAATTTTAACATCATTGGCCCCTCCACTTTTGTTTAACATATAGTTTTGGTTATTTAACCCTATTTCAAGTTATTTATAGACTTGTAGTTAACTAGGTTATAATTTTCCTAGTTAGTAAATTCTTGTTTATTTATACTTTATAATTCTAATATAAAGTTTTATATTTTCGGGGTGTTACAAGTCCACCCCCCTTAAAAGGGTTTCGTCCCCGAAACCGAATTACGTACCAAATAAAGTAGGGTAGAGACGTCGCATCTCCTCTTCGGATTCCCACGTAGTGTCCAAACCTTTCCTATGCTCCCACTTGACCTTGACTTGATCGATGTGTTTGTTTCTCAAGTGCTTCACCTTTCGATCTAAAATCTCCACTGGTCTCACCGCATAATTCAGGCTATTATCCACTTCGATATCATCGTAATGGATATAAGCTGTTTCGTCCGCTAGGCACTTTCGCAATTGCGACACGTGGAACGTGCTATGTATTCCGTTCAACTCTTCCGGTAATTCGAGGCGACAAGCCACCTTGCCGACCCTTCCGATGATTTTAAATGGCCCAATAAACCTCGGGCTTAGCTTCCCCCTTTTTCTGAATCTAATAACGCCCTTCCATGGGGAAACTTTTAGCATAACCATGTCGTCAACCTGGAATTCGATTGGCCTATTCCTTTTATCAGCATACGCCTTTTGCCTGTCTTGAGCCGCTTTCAAGTGTGCCCGAACCACATCAATCTTTTCATTAGTGGCTTGTACTATATCTTGGTGGGCGAGTTCACGTGGACCCACTTCACCCCAACATACCGGGGTTCGGCATTTCCTACCATAGAGCATTTCGTACGGCGCCATCTTAATACTAGCGTGGTAGCTGTTGTTATACGAAAACTCGACTAATGGTAGGTAAACATCCCAACTTCCTCCAATGTCGATTATACATGCCCGTAGCATGTCCTCTAATGTTTGTATTGTTCTTTCACTCTGTCCATCTGTTTGAGGATGGTACGTAGTGCTAATGAACAATTTGGTTCCCATTTGCTCTTGGAAGTCTCGCCAGAAATTTGAAGTGAACCGGGTATCCCTATCAGACACGATGGATACCGGTACTCCATGACGTGCTATTATCTCATTAGTGTAAACTTCTGACATCTTTTCTGACGTATAAGTCTCACGAATCGGAATGAAGTGAGCACTTTTCCTCAATCTATCCACCACTACCCATATGGCATCGAAACCACGATTTGTCTTAGGCAATTTGGTTAATAGGTCCATTGTAATATGTTCCCATTTCCAAACCGGAATTTCCAACGGTTGGAGTTTACCATATGGTTTTTGGTGCTCTGCCTGGACTTGTAAACATGTCAAGCATTTTTCCACGTACTTCACCACATCTCTCTTCATTCCGGGCCACCAATAATTTTGTTTTAAGTCGTTATACATTTTGGTCGCTCCCGGATGGATGGAATAACGGGACTTATGAGCTTCATCAAGTAGAAGCTTTTTAACTCCACATGTGTTAGGAACCCAAATTCTACTGAAACGTGTTTTCAAACCGTGTTTGCCTACTTCAAGATCTTTAACTTGACCAACGATCCTTTCCTTCTTCCAGTTTTCCGTCTTTACTGCTTCATCTTGTGCTCCTCGGATTCGTTCAAGTAAGCCCAAAGTCACAATGAGCTGCAACGATCGTACTCGTATCGGGGCATAGTCCGCCTTTCGGCTCAACGCATCGGTCACCACATTGGCTTTCCCGGGGTGGTAATGTATTTCACAATCATAATCCTTGACCGTTTCTAGCCATCGCCTTTGTCGCATATTTAACTCCTTCTGATCGAAGAAGTATTTCAAGCTCTTGTGATCGGTGAATATGGTGCACTTTACCCCATATAAGTAGTGCCTCCATATTTTTAATGCAAATACCACCGCAGCCAACTCGAGATCGTGTGTGGGATATTTCTTCTCGTGTATCTTCAATTGCCTCGAGGCATAAGCTATAACTTTGCCCCGTTGCATCAAAAAGCATCCGAGCCCCGATAGTGAAGCATCCGAATAAACCACCATGTCTTTGACTCCGTCCGGCAATGTCAGTACCGGAGCTTGAGTTAATTTCTCTTTTAGCGTTTGAAACGCTCTTTCTTGATCTACACCCCAAATGAACTTTTCTTCCTCCCGGGTTAGTTTTGTTAGCGGTGATGCAATCTTGGAGAAATCTTGAATGAATCTCCTATTGTATCCCGCAAGCCCCAAAAAGCTTCTAATTTCCGAAGGGTTCTTCGGAGGATTCCATTTTGACACGACCTCGATCTTTAACGGATCCACCAATACTCCGTCGGCACTTATGATATGGCCAAGGAATTGTACCTCTCGTAACCAAAAGGCACACTTAGAGAATTTCGCATACAACCTTTCTCGTTTAAGCGTCTCTAACACCTCTTGTAAGTGGTGTACATGTTCAGCTTCGCTTTTCGAATACACCAAAATATCATCGATAAACACGATGACTGACTTATCCAACATTGGCTTGCAAACCCGGTTCATGAGGTCCATGAAAGCTGCGGGTGCATTTGTTAGCCCGAATGACATCACGAGGAATTCGTAATGTCCGTATCTCGTGCGGAAAGCCGTCTTCGGCACATCTTCCTCCTTGACCTTTAGTTGGTGATACCCCGATCTAAGGTCAATTTTTGAAAACCAGTTCGCACCTTGTAATTGGTCGAATAGATCATCTATCCTCGGAAGCGGGTATCGGTTCTTTACCGTGAGTTTATTTAATTCCCGGTAATCGATACATATGCACATGCTTCCGTCTTTCTTTTTCACGAACAGTACCAGTGCGCCCCAAGGAGACACACTCGGCCTTATGAATCCTTTGTCAAGCAGGTCTTGAATTTGGGACATCAACTCTTGTAATTCCGACGGTGCGAGTCGGTACGGTGCTTTTGCTACGGGTTTTGCGTCCGGAATCAATTCGATCCCGAACTCTACTTCCCGTTCAGGCGGTATCCCCGGTAAATCCTCCGAAAACACATCTTCATAGTCTCGTACTACCGGTACGTCTTCAATCTTTCGTGATCCTTTCTCGGGCACATTTGCGTATATCATGAATGCCTTGCATCCTTGCTTCATAAGCTTGTGAGCTTTCATCATTGAGCATACTATAGGGTTGCCTCCTTTTTCGCCATAGATGGTGACGTGTTTCCCGCTCGGAGATGTTAGCTTTATCTCCTTACAAAAACACACAACCTTCGCGTGGTGTTGAGATAGCCAATCCATCCCAACGACTACTTGAAATTCCCCCATTGACATCGGGATTAGGTCTATCAAGTATTCTTCATCGTCGATGCTTAATTTGCAGCCTCGACAAACATCACAAACTATAAAACTTTTGTTGTCCCCTATTTCAACTTCTAAGGGCAGAGATAATTTCGTCAATACAAATGAAGGATGTCGAATAAATCCATGCGAAATGAAGGATTTATTCGCACCCGTATCAAACAATACACGTGCAGGAATTGAGTTAATCGTGAATATAACTGAGACCACGTCGGGTTCTATCTTTGCTTCAGCCGCGGTAAGTTGGAAGGACCTAGCCTTCGCCTTTGGAGCTTCCGTTGGAGACTCTGTTGTGTCTCTCTTTCCAACCAACTCGGGGCATTCAGACTTTTTGTGGCCGGGTTGATAACATTTGTAACAAACGGAAACTTTTCCGGGACATAGCGATGCAGTGTGCCCCGTCTTCCCACATACCGGACATGGCTTGTCTTTGAAGTGGCACTCACCTTTGTGCCCCTTTCCACATACTTTGCAACTTAGCGACCCGCCTTTAGTCTCCACTTTCTTTCCTGATTCCGCAGTTCTAGCCTTCTTTGTAGGGCTTGGATTCACATCCTGTGCCCTTCGCTCACCCCTTTCAACTTGTTTCTTTAACTCGATTTCCCGCTCCCGGGCGGTGTTGATGATTTCTGTGAGAGTTTGATATTTTGAGGGAGTCATAAACTCCCGGTATTCAGCACTCAGCATGTTGTAATAGTAGTATATCTTCTGCTCTTCAGTGGTGACCAACTCGTCACAGAATCTCAGCTTATCCATGAAGATGCCCGTGATTTTATCAATTGATTCTCCCTTTTGTCTTAACTGGATAAATTCCTCGTTGATCCTGTTGATAACTGCTTTGGGACTATGGTGTTTAAGGAACGGCACCTTAAACTCGTCCCAAGTCATGACCCTTTCCGCTTCGGCTCCTATCTCCTTTTTATTGTCCCACCAATCTTTGGCTTGACCCCTCAATTGACCCGTTCCGTAAGCAACAAAGTTACCTACGTCACAGTGGGTCCGTTCAAACACTCCTTCGACGTCACTTATCCATCTTTGGCAGATTATCGGGTCAACTTCCCCGTTATAGATTGGCGGTTTGCACGCCATAAATTCTTTATATGAGCACCCTTTACGATCTCCCGTTTTCTCCTTCATAAGGTTGACACTATCCTCCAACCTTTTAACTCGCTCTTCAACAAGCGACAACACCGTGCTTTGAATTTTGTCTATAAACCCGGATAGACTACCTTCAATTGCCTTCCCTACTTCTTCGGCAATTATTTCTTTCATTTGTTCGGTGCTTGTTTGCACCGGATTATCATCGTTTCCATCAGACATCTTGAAACTGAAATGTTTACATTTAAACGTTAAACATTTCATTTATAACATTACTTCATTTGTTTCGGTTTAGCCAAGTTCCCAACTTGCTTTAACCGTTCACATTTGATGCACTTTCCGGGTTTGAGTGTCTTAACACGCTCTTCCCATGCATCTCAATTCATTTCTCATTTCTTACATAAGACATAATTTATTAACATAATAAGTTAATTCTTACCGGACGATCGATCAAGCTTGAACCGAACACTTTGTTGACAACCTTAAGCTCTGAATACCAACTTGTAACACCCTTATAATTTCCACTCAAATTTATCAATAATTCGTAAGATTTTATATAAAAGATGACCCATTTAAAACACAAGTTCCAAAAGTAAGGTTCTAAGGTAACAACATTAGTTATCTACCAACAAATTTAAACATCCATAAGTTATTTAGCAAACGATTTACATCATTACATTGTTTAAACCGAGTTAATTAATGCGGAAGCTTCAAAAGTTCGTGTTCGGTTCTTCAAAAGCTTGCTTGACCGTCATCCGAAATCCTTGAATACCTAAAAACTGAAATGTTTACATTAAACATTAATATTAGAGTACAAAAGAATAATACATAGTCGAAACTACGTTTAAAACAGATTCAATTAAACTAAAGTATGCAAAATTTACAATTTTCCAGGGTTCTACCGTTAATTACGGTATGTACCGTAATTTACGGTAGTCATCTAAAACTTATGGTCCACCGTAACTCAGTAAAGAACCACCGTAACATTTTGGTGTCTACCGTAAATTACGGTATGTACCGTAATTTACGGTAGACTCTGGAATGTTATGCTTTTGTTTGATTTGTTTATTTACTTGGACCAATTTCTCGGATTTCATTCCTACAACCCGATATGTTACACCCTCGTATTCTAATATGTCATTTGTCAATAATAACAAGACCAAGTAACCATACTATAATGTATTACCATGCCTTATTTGATCATTCGACCCGTTTGGCTCATCTAAGGAATCCTCCATTGTGGTGACTACCAATGAGGTCTAACCTGATTCTTGGCCTATTATACGACATAGCGAACATCATCGCTTTAATCCAACTCAACTTTTAATACACAATTCAACTACATATATGCTAAATATCGAAATTTACCCAAATGTAACGAATCAAGTTACATACCTTTAGTGCACGCCCTTCAAACGCAAGTCGCCACCGGCTTGTCCGCTTGAAGCTCCGGTATCCTTTCCTATTGAGTTCAACCAAAACATATTTAGAACTCTTTTCTATTCACAATTTGCATATTTTGCCTAAACATCACAATCATGCGGTTTAACTTAAATTTTCAGATTTAAGCCTTCTTTGAGGCATTTATGCGAACACTTTAAGGGCAGAAATTTACACTATATATTATCAAGTTCTCAACTTATCATATAGCCTTAATTCTTCATAAATCAACTATTTTACATGAACTTTATCTTCTAAAATCCTGAAATCACTTCATACATGTCAAACATTACTAGAACAACCACTATCATTCTAGTGTTTGTCATTATCTCACAAAACCCATGAATCACCTTCATTGTGTTTATGAAATTTTCAGAATTTTATCATGATTTCACATATTGTTGTCTAGGTTTTTGCTCCTAGACACTTTATCTTTTCTAATCTACCCAAGTAACAAACATGCATCATCAAATTTCAGATTTCCTAAATTCATGAGAATTTCAAGTAGACAATTCTCATCAAATTTTACATACCTTATAATCCTCTTGCGAAGAGGATCACAATTCTTAGCTCGGAATTTGTTTTGGACCAGATTTGCACCTTCAATTTGTGAGATTTTGTGGATGTTAGGGTTTGAGAGTGGGGGTGTCGCCCCCTGCTTGTTCTTGATCGACCAGACCCCCAAATGGGGTGTTTGGTTTTTGTTTTTATTAAAATTAGTAACATAAGTTTCAATTTTAACATCATTGGCCCCTCCACTTTTGTTTAACATATAGTTTTGGTTATTTAACCCTATTTCAAGTTATTTATAGACTTGTAGTTAACTAGGTTATAATTTTCCTAGTTAGTAAATTCTTGTTTATTTATACTTTATAATTCTAATATAAAGTTTTATATTTTCGGGGTGTTACAGTACCCCTTGTAAGCGTCTAAAAAAACATTTCAGCCTGAACGTATCGACGGAATCAATCTTCTCGTCGATTTCTGGTAATGGAAAACAATCTTTCAGGCACGCGTCATTCAAGTCGGTGAAATCAATACACATTCTCCAGGAGTTGTCTTTCTTCCGTACCATAACTGGGTTTGACACCCAAGTTTGATATCGGACTTCTCGGATGATCCCAGCATCTAGAAGACTCTTTACATCTTTAGCAATTGCTTTAGCTCGATCTGGTGCCATATGTATTTTTCTTTGTGCTATCGGCTTGATTGACTCTTTCACATTCAGACGGTGCTGTGCCATGGACCTAGGAACTCCTTGCATATCAGAGTGCTTCCAGGCGAAAACGTCGATCGAGTTACTCAGCAATTCCCATAAGAGCTTCTTGGTTCGTTTTGGAAGCTGAGCTCCGATTGCCACTTGCTGTTCTGGGAATTCCGGGTTAATCGCCCAGAGATCCGTGGGTACTTCGGATTTTTTGGAACTCGTTTCTGCTGCGTGCCTTACTTCTGCGACGAATGAATTTGCCTCAGAGAGAATAGTGGCGACCCCTGCTTCGGTGGGGAATTTTATGGCACCATGTATTGTGGAACTAATTGCTCCAAGAGCTCTTAGTCCCGGACGTCCCAGTATTATATTGTGTGATGAATGAGTACCTACAACCAAAAAGGTTAATTGAATGGTTCTGCTTTTATCGTTGTCTTTAAACGTGGTCGGGAGGGTAATTTGCCCTATCGGACGTACTACTTCTCCCGAAAAACTTATCAATGGAGTAGACACTTCAATTAGTCTTTCTTCGTCTGGGGGCTAGCTGTTGAAAACACTGCAAATACATTATCTCAAAGGCGTTTCCTCCGTCTACGTATATCTGTCGGACCAAATGTCCTGCGATCACGGCCGATATTGTGATTGGTCCGTCCCGAGCATCTTCTGGGTCGATCGGAGGAAATTAGTAGGTTGGTGCATCCAAGCTGCCATGTGTTGGTTCGAGCGTTTTTCCCCCTTGGTTCAGTAGACCGAATCATATTGATTCCGGCCTCGGTGTTCGGATTGTCGGCCGCAGTTACTGATTTTTTGCCATCCTTCACTTCTTTTACGAGGTGGGAGAGTTTTCCGGATCGTACGACTTTCTCGATTTCCTGCTTTAGTGCCCAACACTCATCGGTCGTATGCCCCTTGTCTCGGTGATATTCACAATACTTTTTGGAATGTTTGTCTGATGTAGGCTGTTGCTTCGAAGGTGTAGGAAACCGCGTGGTTTCCGTACTAAGGATCTCGCTCGGCGACTTAGTTAGTTCAGAGAAGGTGTTGAAATGTACGTTACCAGTTCGGAAACTGTTTCGATCGGATTTTTGATACGGACCGCGACTTCTGTTCCAATTGTTGCTTCTGTCTTTCGGTGGTGACGCGTTCCGTCTCCATGATGTGGTTCGAGCCTTTACATATTTTGCTGTTGTTTCATTCGGCTGCCTGCAGGCGCTTTTTCCCCGAACAAAGGCTCGAGCTCATTCCATGAGCACTTCCATGGTTTTTGGGAGGTCTTCGTGGAGCTTCTCCATGAGCTGATTGTTTTGAACTCCGTGACAGAATCCGGAGACGCGTAGTTGATCAACTGCTCCACTGATCTGTATGCTTTCTCAATTAAACCGGTCAATGAAGTCTTCTACGGTTTCCCCGTCGCGGCGTTTTATGTGGTGAACTTCGGTTATGTCTTTTTTGCAGCGTCGCTGTTGACAGAAATTTTGCAAAAACATACGCCAGAAGTCTTCAAAATGATCAATCGATCCTTCCGGTAACCCATTGAACCATACCCGAGCTGATCCGGTGAGAGTCTGAGCGAACATGTGACACCATGCTGGCATGGGCCATTGTTCGACCTTGGTTGCCCCCGCAAAAGCGAACATGTGGTCATCCGGGTCGGACGTACCATCGTAAAATTTTAACGTTGGAGGCATCTTCAGCTTTGCTGGGAGTGGTGCATTAACGATCCGCAACGTGAACTTTGACTGAGAAGTCATGGACGTAGGATGATACGGCATGAGTAACTCTTGATCTTGAGGGTTTAGACCCATAGACCCCTGGCGAAACAGGTCGTAAAGACCGTTACTTATTGGAGCGTTCATAAGAGTGGAAACTTGTGAAGCATGTGTTATGGGAGTTGAGGTTATAGGACTTACCATAGTTCCCGAAGTGAGAATTCCAGTGGAGACGGGATTAGCCCCTGGATAAGCAGTGCTGAACAAGTTCGTGCGGAGACTCTGTAACATTTCCTCTTGCTGCTGCTGCTGATGGAGCTGCCGTAGTAGATCAGCATTCCGTAACAGGAAAGCATTATCTAAATCAGGCAACGGCGTGGAGACTGGAGCAGTAACTGAGACTGTGGTGATAAAGCTCGCGATTACAGAACTTGTAGGTGGAGGTATTGTTGCCGATCCTAAAGATACCGCCGAGGTGTCAGCTGTTATGGAGACAACTGTCACAGGTGCAACCCTACCTTCCCAAATGTCGCTATAAGATGGGAGGGCACTTGTAGATTCCATAATTTCGAAGGAAAAGAATCAACGAAGTAAGTTTTGTGAATTCGAGGGGATGGCGCCACTAAAGACTCAAGAACCAGTTGGTAAGAGTAGAGCTTCAGATGACCTTGACTGAACCTGCAAGATCACAAGGAAGAAAGCACACCGTTAGCCTCGTCACAGGGAGGGGGCCTCTCTGTGACCAAGCTCGGGCATGAGAATAAGTATTTGTGAGGAGAAAATAAGTCAGGGAGAGAGAGAGAGATGAGAGTTTCGAGAGAGAAAGTAGCGATTACCCTTTGTGGGAAGTCTTGGCGGGGTATTTATACTTTTGGGGCATGCTGACGTGGCAAGTTAGTTAGGGTCGGACCAGTCGCTATCAAGTAATTAAACCTGTGGGCCCTGGGTTAGTTAAGAAGGACCTAAGTGATTGATCGTTCCGTCTGGGATACCAGGTGCGACCAGCCCCTTGGGCTTATGGTCCGACCTTGTGTTCATCGGGCATTCGGTCCGACCAAGGACGTATCCTCATCAGACGGTATTATAGATTTTTTGTATGAGAAAATCATGATAATGCTAAAATTTATATGTTTGTTTAAATGTATAAAACAATCTAACAATAAGTTACTAGAGTGAATCGATTCAGTGTATTTGAATTTTATAATTTTGAAGCTTATTTCGAATTAACAATTTAACCGAACTAGAGGAAATCAACCCGTGCGTTGCGGCGGGGATGCGACACGTATTTGGTCGGTATTGGTTCGATATGTTACAGTATTGGCACACACTATAGTAACCGAAAAAAGAACCCAAAGGAGAAAATATTGGCACACACTATAGTAACCGGAAAATAAACCCAAAGGATAAAGTCTTCATATGATCAAAACGATATCTCTACACATGTTTAGTTGGTTGTGGCGGCTCGATTTTGCTAATCAAAACGTAAATAAACAAACACATTTTGCAGTAGCATGACCGTACTTAGGGGTTTTCGCAGTTTGGTTTAGAACCATGAAACCATTCAAACCGGTCATCGGTTTGGTTTTAAGGTTGGTTTTATAGATCGACATTTGATTGGTCGATTGCGAAAGTTTCAAACCGTGGTGAATGGTTTGGTATGCGGTTTACATTGAAAACCTTTCGTATCAAACCGGAACAAACCATAAGATTTGATTACATTCTATTTTACATATTTTGTATCACACATTTAACTTTTCATATTAGACTTTAAAAAGTTAGGCTTGTTTAACTCTAGTTTATTTGCAGTAAACTTGGCTAAGTGACTAGCAAGCACAATAAAGTTTCCAACGATCCTAAAAAAAGATCCAATAGGTATAATCAGATGTTAACACTTAATGTCACACCCTGACTTTTGCGGAAGCGTATGATGTGTGACTTGCTCAATATCATTGCATTCAATTATAATAAACAACTATATGATTAAAATAAGATGTTCATCCATTCATAAGATTGAAATGTTACTAACACAAGTCATTTAAGTTTCAACCAAAACCCTCAAGTTACGATACAAACAAAAGTGGATGACATCTAAACTTGAAATTTACGTCTTGAAATAACACTAGTGCCCAAGGTCCAACTTGTTTCCTGAAATACCTGTGAGTTTTGAAAAATAGTCAACATAATGTTGGTGTGAGTTCATGCAGTTTTTGTATTGAATATTTATATTCTTGAATGAAAACATGGTATGTAATTGTACTGAAATATGTACTTCTGTAAATGTAAGGAAATCGAGATCACTAATGGTTTGCAAAGCCATTAACATGTGACACGACATAGGAAGCATCCAAACCATAGGCATTTTTAGTTGTCGATTCCACGACTGTCGATTCACGAATAGAGACACAAAAGCACTGCTTGGTAAAAGAGTGGCCAAGAGTGTCGTTGCCTGAAACCTATCAGATCTAACCTTTTGTTCCGCAGTCTTGGTATGTAACTGATTAATGGTGCTTATGGTACCCTATTCGTGACATGATCTAAAGTATCATTCCTTAGTTTTTTGTATTCAACATAACATAGCACATGTATTTTCCCCAAGTTTAGAAAACAAGTAAAAGTTTAAAAGTGGGGACATGAACTCACAACTTTGTGTATCCTGCGCCGTAAACTTCACCGGTTGTTTTCGTAGCGTCGTGACCTATACGTGTTCTATTAATGTTAATCTAACTAGACTTGTATCACACAAGTACAAGTCACCATCTTTTGTTTACGTATATGTTCTTTGTATGTTCAATCTTTGTGTGGGTCGTGCCCCTGTTTGTCGGGTCTCGCCCGTTTGTCATGCCTTTGCACTTTATGTATGTAATGTATTTTTGTAAATATATATTTTACTTCTCAAATATATATTCATTCATGTAGTCCCTTTTGTAAATATATATTTTACTTCTCAAATATATATTTAACTTTTCACGTATGTTACTTATATTATTTTCCCAAAAATAAATATAAGTATTTCGTAAAATAATATCCACAATATTATTTTGGTACAAGTATTCTTAGGAAAGTATACTTGTATTTTATGTAAATACTTGTGTATTTTGTATTTTTCACCAAAAATCAATACTTTGATTTCTATTACTTTCCGGAATTAGATTTCTTAAAAATAATATATTTTTAAGACTCGTAAGAAATATATATATTTTTTGTCATGCTATAAAATATCTATAATCATTCTCGTTATTCACCCGATTTTTGTATACTTGTATACTTATGTATTCTTATGTAGTTGTATGTGTATTTTTGTATTCATACTCCTTGGGAGTATTTAGTGTATTTTCAAGTCCTTAATACACTACTACATATAATACACACAATATACACTTAGCACAAAATTTGGTGATCACTAAATATATATATTTTCCCCAAATATACATTCTTAATATTGATTTTAATTTGAAGAAATCACCGTTTCTTGACTTGTAATTTTACAAAAAAAATTAGGGAAACCTTGGTAAATATTTTTAGGTGAATTTTTAGGGAATAAGTTTCACCAAAACTTATATTTTTCTAAGTGTCAAAATTTTTAAAATTTTGACATAGTTTCCCCTAAAAATGGAAGTTTCCCATGTTTTCAAAACATGTGTTTATTTTCTTTTCAACTTCAAAACAATTTTCCAACAATAATCATCAACAACAAACACTAATTCTTCCATATGAAACATCATGGTGGACTTGATTCTTGTTAAAAATGTGTAGTCTTTTAGATCTACACTTTACATATTATGATCTTTCCAAAAACAAGTGTTCTTTTGTATTTTAAACAAACTTATGTGAAACTTTAATCCACTAACTCATTCATCCATGAGTTTTATGTTTTCAAACTTTGTAAATCATGTTCTAAAACTACTTTTATGTTTATTAGAAAGATCATTATTTTTAATATCATGTTTAACCATGGATCTTTCAAGATCCATGCTTAATATTTTTAGATCTTTCATAAACAAGCTTTGTGTTAAACTTTTAACAAACTTTTCATAGATATTAGTTTCAAAAATTAATTTAACACACACTTTATTACTTCAAGATTACAAGTTTATGTGTAAAAATTCCTATTTCAAGTTCACATTATGCTTCACATGTTCATCTTCAAGTCTAACCATGGATCCTTCAAGATCCATGTTTAAACTTGGTAGATCTAAGCTTTAACATACTTGATCTAATCATAAACTCAAGATATAACATAACCAACTTCATTACATACACTAAAAATTCATGTAATCACTTATTTTCTTCATGAATATGTTAGATCTTTTCATTTTTAACATTAGAAGTTAAGTTGTTTAGATGGTGAAACTTGTACATAACATAAACATGACTAAAATTAGTGATCAAGAGGCTTACTACTAGCTCTAATGGCTAGGGAAGTGGCACAAAAATGGAGATGATAATCAAGGAAGAAAGTGAGTGGTTAAAAGCTCCACAAGATGGTCCTTCAAGTTCCTACACTTCAAGCCTTCTTAGATGATCTCCATACACCTTCTAGTGACCTTGGAATGGTTGGAAGATGAATGAAAATGGATAATGTATGGTGTGTGTGGGTGAGCCGTGAGTTAGAGAGCACAAAGGGGTGAAGAAGATGAAATGAATGTGTTGGTGATTAAATTAGGATTTATAAGATTCTCATATCTTCTTTAAGGTATAATTCTTAGAATATTCCTTACACAAAATCTAACATAATCTAATAAAATCAAGTGAAATCAAATAAAATCTAATAAAATCCCCATGTGGGACCCATAGGGCCGGATTTGGTGGAAAGGGGGGGTAAAATGTAAAATTTTGGAAGTTGAAGGTTTAAAGTGCAAATGATAAGGCTTAAGTATGTTTAAGTGTGTTTAGGGGTTTTTATGATTTTTAAGGTGTTCTAGCATCAATACTAGTTTAATATCATAAAAACATTACTTCTAGTCAAATTTTGATGTCACAGTTATTGTCCGGTTGTTCGGTTCGTTACGGTTCGTTAAAGTGCTGAATTGCGCAGTTTCACTAGGTATAAAGCACCTTTTGTGGCAGTTTCAATTCCCGACACTTTGTAAGTTATTTTGGACAATAAAACATAAATTTTGCATGATATTATTGTGTTAAAAGCTGAATTATTGCTGAATTATAGCCGAATTATGCAGATTTCAGCATTTTAGATAAGTTTCGGGTGCTTTTTAGTGCATAGTTTGGCTTCCGAAAAGTTTATATGTTAACCCTCGTATCCACACTTGGGTTTTAATGTATTTTAGATGTTGGACCTACTCCTAGGCCCTAATTCTATTATCTGACTGATTTCTGCAGAACTGCTGACACAGTGTGTCTTACCGGTGAGTTTACTAGTCTTTCTGACGCAATGCTAAAGTAATGCATAAAGCAATATTTGAAGTATAAAACGTGCATGAATTCACATGTATAGCATGAAATTAGACAATGTTGACATTTTAGCACATAATTACAGATATTTACTAATAATTAGACTGTACGGAAATTACCGGTTTTGTGCCAGTTGTCACAGTCTCCCCCCGTTAAAAGAATTTCGTCCCGAAATTCAGGCTGAGTTATCTCCCGCAGGAGCTTTCTCGAAAAGGTGGGGGTACTTGGCTTTGAACCGGTCTTCACGTTCCCACGTGTACTCGGGTCCGTGCTTAGAGTTCCATCGTACTTTGATAAACTTAATGCGACTCCTCCTTGTTTTATGGATCTTCCAATCCGTTACCTCAACAGGCTGTTCTGTAAATCGGAGTGTGTCGTCGATATACACCTCATCCGCAGGGATGATAGCTGTTTGTTGGGTTGGACTCTTTTTGAGGTTGGATACATGGAACATATCATGTACACTATTAAGTTCTTCCGGTAACTCCAGCTTATACGCCACGGTACCAATTCTTTCCAAGGTCTTGAATGTAAATTTTATGCTCGTCTTGATTCTGAACGTTTGACGACGCAATTTTTGCTGGATATATTGGACCATTCACCGTGGATTCGACTTTCCACGTTTTCCGAATCTTGCTACACCTTTCCAAGGTGAGACTTTCAACAGGACTTTGTCTCCCACCTTGAATTCTAAGGGTTTTCGTCTTCGATCAGCGTAGCTCTTTTGTCGATCACGAGCTGCCTTAATGCGCTCTCTGATCTGCACGATCTTGTCGATTATCTCTTGAACGAGTTAAGGACCAATCAATTGTTTGTCTCCAGCATCTACCTAACACAAACGGCGAGCGGCACTTGCGGCCATATAGAGCTTCGAACGGTGCGGCTTTTTAGGCTCGTATGGTAGCTGTTATTATAGGAAAACTCAACTAAAGGCGGATGAGTATCCCAGCTACCGCCTAGATCCATAACACATGCACGAAGCATATCTTCGAGTGTTTGTATGGTCCACTCGTTCTGGCTGTCTGTTTGCGGATGGAAGGCCGTGCTTAGATCTAGTTGAGATCCAAAGGCCTCTTGGAAGAATTGCCGGATCCTTGATACGAAACGTCCATCTCTGTCTAAAATAATCGAAACAAGCATTCCATGTCGTGCTACAATTTCCTTAAGATACAGCTCAGCAAGCTTTCCGGTGCTATCCTTCTCTCGGATTGGTAGAAAATATGCAGACTTCGTCAATCGATCAACTATCACCCATATCATGCCCTCTAGGGGTCCTGGGTAATTTAGTTATGAAGTCCATTGAGATTTGCTCCCACTTCCACATGGGTATCTCGGGTTGTTGCAGTATACCGGACAGTTTCTGATATTTAGCCTTGACCTTGGAACAGGTTAGGCATTTTCCAACGTAGACAACTACGTCGCTCTTAAGCCTTGGCTACCAGTAGTATTCTTTCAGGTCTTGACACATTTTGTCCGATCCTGGGTGGATCGAGTATCTCGACTTGTGAGCTTCATCAAAGATGACTTCTCGACTGCTGCCATAGAGCGAAACCTAAACACGCCCCATAAAGTATAAGGTTCCCTCTTCATTTGGCACCAATTTCTTCTCCGTGCCTCGGCGATATTCAGCTCTACGATTTTCCTTCTTAAGGGCTTCTTGTTGTGCTTCATGAATGTGTGCAGTGAGATTCGTTTGAATAGTCATTTCCAATGCTCGAACCCTTAGGGTCTTAACCCCTTTTTTTTCAACTCAACGCGTCTGCTACTACGTTCGCCTTGCCGGGCTGGTATTTAATCTCACAATCATAATCGTTTAGCAGTTCGACCCAGCGTCGCTGACGCATATTTAGTTCCTTCTGATTAAATATGTGTTGTAGGCTTTTGTGATAAGTGAAGATTGTACATTGAGTACCATATAATTAGTGTCGCCAGATCTTCAAGGCGAATACCACCGTGCCTAGCTCCAGGTCGTGTGTGGTGTAGTTCTTCTCATGAACTTTCAACTGTCTTGAAGCGTAAGCGATGATCTTTTTGCGTTGCATGGGCACGCAACCCAATCCTAGACGCGAAGCGTCACAGTATACCACGAAGTCTTCAGTGCCTTCAGGTAAGGATAGTATCGGTGCATCGCATAGCTTGTTTTTGAGAAGTTGGAAGGCTTCTTCCTGCTTATCACCCCAATCGTACTTCTTATCCTTTTGCGTAAGGGAAGTCAACGGTTGAGCTATCTTGGAGAAGTTCTCGATAAATCTGCGGTAATAGCCCGCTAATCCCAAGAATTGTCGAACTTCGGTTGGAGTTTTGGGGGCTTCCCAATTCTTTATCGCTTCTATCTTGGCTGGATCTACATGAATGCCCTTCTCGTTCACAACATGACCAAGGAACTGTACTTCGCGAATCCAGAATTCGCACTTTGGGAACTTTGCATAAATTTTCTCTTTCTTCAGTAGTTCCAAAATGGTCCTAAGGTGTTTCTCATGCTCTTCTTTTGTTTGGGAATAAATCGAAATATCATCGATAAATACAATCACGAATTTATCGAGATATGGTTTGCAAACGCGGTTCATCAGATCCATAAATACTGCTGGCGCGTTCGTCAATCTGAATGGCATCACAAGGAACTCGTAATGCCCATAACGCGTTCTGAATGCAGTCTTTGGTATGCTCTCTTCTTGGATCCTTAACTGATGGTATCCCGATCGAAGGTCGATCTTGGAATAGTAGCTCGATCCTTGCAACTGATCAAATAAGTCGTCAATCCTCGGTAGTGGGTACCGATTCTTGACAGTGAGCTTATTCAACTCTCTATAATCGATACACATCCGCAGTGTACCATCTTTCTTCTTCACGAACAAAACTGGAGCTCCCCAAGTCGAGAAGCTCGGCCTTATGAATCCTTTATCCAACAACTCCTGGAGTTGTGTAGATAATTCTTGCATTTCGGATGGCGCAAGTCGATAGGGTGCCTTGGCTACAGGAGCGGCTCCTGGAACCAAGTCAATATGGAATTCGACTTGTCATTGCGGAGGCAGTCCCGGCAATCTTCGGGAAAAACATCAGGAAATTCCTTCACTATAGGAATGTCTTCGAGTTTCGGCTCCTTAGCCTTCTTGTCTACAACGTGCGCCAGGAATGCAACACATCCTTTCCTTAAGCACTTCTGTGCTTTCATGCAATTAATGATCCGCAGAGGTGTGTTTGTTTTCTCTCCATGTACGATGAGAGTTTCATCATTCGCAAGAGAGATGCGAATGATTTTCTCATGATAAACAACTTCAGCTCCATTCTTGGATATCCAATCCATGACGACTACCACCTCAAAACTACCTAAACCAACTGGTAGAAGGTTGATAGGGAATTTTCGTTTCCCCAAGTCCAAGTATACAACCCTTAATAACTTTATCCATTTCGACTGATTTCCCATTTGCCAACTTTATAGCATGTGGGGTGTCTAGCTTACTTGTTCCTAAGCTAAGTATATCCTTAAGTTCCATAGACTTAATACCAAATTCGGCGCCGGTATCAAATAGAACGGATGCAATGTGTCGATTTATAAGGGACGTACTCGTAACTACGTTCGGGTCCTAGCGTGCCTTGCGTATTCCCTTCATGAAAATGCTCCCAAGAGCTTGAACTTTTCTTCAAACAGTCCTTCCGATAGTGTCCTTTTGTCGCCACATCCGTAGAAATTCTTGGCCTTTTCCATTGCTATTACTGTCCTAAATTCCATTCACATGTCTCATACCAGAACAGCATGCCTCCTTGCTATGCCCGGTCTTGCCCCAATTTCACACCTACGAGTCCTGCACGGACCTGTGTGATAATAACCACATCTATCACACTTTGGTAGCTCTCCTTGGTAGTTTTTTATCACCTATCTTAGTTGTGACAACGAATGCTTTGACTTTCCGAGTCGCAGCAGTTTCCTTATGTTTGTTGTTTGCTTTAGAGCTTTACTTGGGATGTGTATACTTCCTCTTATTTCGCCGTTGTTTTCAGTGTTGTTTGCTTTGTATTGGACGATTGCTTCAGCAACTTGTTGGCTCCACCGAGCTTCAGGCTCAGCTCTTGTTGCAGGTAAAGGTTCTGATTAGACTCGACCAGCGTTTCCTTCGTTGTGGTTCCATGTGCTTCTCTTGTATGAAACATATTGACAAGATTTAACATTTATTCTGGAATAGATGTTGTTGTCTTGCGTAGAAAACCTCCTCAGAGTCACCTTACTCCGATTGATGCAAGTCATCCAGGGCTATAAAAATACGGTGAGGTCTTCCCTTCACCTTGTTCCTTGTTTATTCCTCAAGTCTCTGACTCTTCCCTAGTCTTTAGTTTTACTTAAGCGGGTATGCTTTACAGGAGATGGGGGGTTGTGCATTACTACCACGTATAGGAGAAAGTGATAGTGAAAACGCATAGATAAGGTCGTGAGGGTACATGACTTCTTCCTCGGGACCGAATTGTGCCTTGCAGCAACCGTAAGTGGTTTCCAGAGTATGAATGCACTACCCAAACGATGGGTGCACCACGGGATAATGAGGGTGGAAGTACTGATGGGTGCATCGGTGTTGTAGTATGGGTAGAAGTGTCTGACATGAAGTAGGCAAAGACAGGTTTCCTGCTTGTAAGGTGCTATAGCAATTATCTAGGTATTGCCCTACTAGATGAAGGTGTGAACACTTAGAAAGTTTTGGATGGGTGGTGATCATTAGCTTGACCCGCAGAGTCCACCAGGATTTCCATCCACTACAAGTCGTTATTACGTGGGCCCCCGTAATAATAAATTGTCTTGCACGGTCACCCCAACTTTCCTTCGTTCAAAGTAGATGATCAACCACAGAGGGGACACTACTGTCCTTATACCTCCGACATGGAAAGGACCATTATGGTGGTCTACGCGTCATCATTTGTTATCGCTACGCGCGTATAGGCACAATGCTTTAGATGTAATAGGAATAAGGCAAATTCCTGGAAGTTGGAGGGGCACCTTCAAGATGAGTACTTCATCTTCCTTGATTGGACGGGAGTGTCGTCAATCTCGCTTCGTAAAAGCCGTCGGGGTCTCGTCTCACTGATAAGGTCGTTGTCCAAGGTTGCCTCCTCCGCCTCGCCGTCACTGCCGTAGTCAGGCACCTTCGCATTCAAGGGAGAAGAACAGCCATTTTTCTACAGAATCCAGCTCAGGGCCTCGATTGGTAATAAGCTCCGCAGTGTACGCGAGGTCGATAATCTCATTGCGCAAGTCAAGAACAATAATAGGATTCGAAGTCGAAGGTATCTCATCAATAATTATTCCGTACACATAATATGCATATATATTAATATAATAACGTTACTTAGTATACACAAGCAAATAAATGCTACATGTCTCATATAACTCTCGTTTGTTCTTTCCTTTGAAAAATGTTGGATTCATGGATCTTGGCGCTTTTTGTAAATGCAATGAAAAACCTTTTGTAAAAATGTTTTCGTGAGAGAGTCCTAATGATTGTAGTCTAGACTCGAGAAGGAATCTTAGTTCACTACAATCGAAGCTCTGATACCAAACTGTCACACCCTGACTTTTGCGGAAGCGTATGATGTGTGACTTGCTCAATATCATTGCATTCAATTATAATAAACAACTATATGATTAAAATAAGATGTTCATCCATTCATAAGATTGAAATGTTACTAACACAAGTCATTTAAGTTTCAACCAAAACCCTCAAGTTACGATACAAACAAAAGTGGATGACATCTAAACTTGAAATTTACGTCTTGAAATAACACTAGCGCCCAAGGTCCAACTTGTTTCCTGAAATACATGTGAGTTTTGGAAAATCGTCAACATAATGTTGGTGTGAGTTCATGCAGTTTTTGTATTGAATGTTTATATTCTTGAATGAAAACATGGTATGTAATTGTACTGAAATATGTACTTCTGTAAATGTAAGGAAATCGAGATCGCTAATGGTTTGCAAGGCCATTAACATGTGACACGACATAGGAAGCATCCAAACCATAGGCATTTTTAGTTGTCGATTCCACGACTGTCGATTCACGACTAGAGACACAAAAGCACTGCTTGGTAAAAGAGTGGCCAGGAGTGTGGTTGCCTGAAACCCATTAGATCTAACATTTTGTTTCGCGGTCTTGGTATGTAACTGATTAATGGTGCTTATGGCACCCTATTCGTGACATGATCTAAAGTATCATTCCTTAGTTTTTGTATTCAACATACCATAACACATGTATTTTCCCCAAGTTTAGAAAACAAGTAAAAGTTTAAAAGTGGGGACATGAACTCACAACTTTGCGTATCCTGCGCCGTAAACTTCACCGGTTGGTTTCGTAGCGTCGTGACCTATACATGTTCTATTAATGTTAGTCACTAGACTTGTATCACACAAGTACAAGTCACAATCTTTTGTTTACGTATATGTTCTTTGTATGTTCAATCTTTGTGAGGGTCGTGCCCTTGTTTGTCGGGTCTCGCCCGTTTGTCATGCCTTTGCACTTTATGTATGTAATGTATTTTTGTAAATATATATTTTACTTCTCAAATATATGTTAAAGGTAATAGATGTTAAAAATAATTTATATTTTTAAAATAATATATAGCCCCTTTTCATTCATGTAGTCCCTTTTCAAGGTAATAGATGTTAAAAATAATTTATATTTTTAACTTTTCACGTATGTTACTTATATTATTTTCCCAAAAATAAATATAAGTATTTCGTAAAATAATATATATCCTCAATATTATTTTGGTACAAGTATTCTTAGGAAGTATACTTGTATTTTATGTAAATACTTATGTATTTTTCACCAAAAATCAATACTTTGATTTCTATTACTTTCCGGAATTAGATTTCTTAAAAATAATATATTTTTAAGACTCGTAAGAAATATATATATATATTTTGTCATGCTATAAAATATATATAATCATTCTCGTTATTCACCCGATTTTTGTATACTTGTATACTTATGTATTCTTATGTAGTTGTATGTGTATTTTTGTATTCATACTCCTTGGGAGTATTTAGTGTATTTTCAAGTCCTTAATACACTACTACATATAATACACACAATATACACTTAGCACAAAATTTGGTGATTACTAAATATATATATTTTCCCCAAATATACATTCTTATTATTGATTTTAATTTGAAGAAATCACCGTTTCTTGACTTGTAATTTTACACGAAAATTAGGGAAACCTTTGTAAATATTTTTAGGTGAATTTTTAGGGAATAAGTTTCACCAAAACTTATATTTTTCTAAGTGTCAAAATTTTATAAAAAATTTGACATAGTTTCCCTTAAAAATGGAGGTTTCCCATGTTTTCAAAACATGTGTTTATTTTCTTTTCAACTTCAAAACAATTTTCCAACAATAATCATCAACAACAAACACTAATTCTTCCATATGAAACATCATGGTGGACTTGATTCTTGTGAAAAATGTGTAGTCTTTTAGATCTACACTTTACATATTATGATCTTTCCAAAAACAAGTGTTCTTTTGTATTTTAAACAAACTTATGTGAAACTTTAATCCACTAACTCATTCATCCATGAGTTTTATGTTTTCAAACTTATTTAGTCGAAGTCGAACCGTAAGGCGCGTAGGTCCCTAACGAGCGTCGAAACTAAGATCTTCGTTAAAATATAAAACTTTGATCTTAGTTTCGACGCTCGTTAGGGACCTACGCGCCTTACGGTTCGACTTCGACTAAATAATAAAAAAAAAATTAACGACGAACTTAGTTTCGACGCTCGTTAGGCCCGTACGCGCCTTACGGACGACGTCGACTAAATAATAAAAATAAAAATATTATTTAGTCGACGTCGTCCGTAAGGCGCGTATGGGCCTAACGAGCGTCGAAACTAAGTTCATCGTTAAAAAATATTTTTTTTATTATTTAGTCCAAGTCGAACCGTAAGGCGCGTAGATCCCTAACGAGCGTCGAAACTAAGTTCGTCGTTTTATATTTTAACGACGAACTTATTTCGACGCTCGTTAGGGACCTACGCGACTTACGGTTCGACATGGACTAAATAATAAAAAAATATAATTTAACGACGATCTTAGTTTTGACGCTCGTAAGGCACATACGGTCCTAACGAGCGTTGAAACTAAGTTCGTCGTTAAAATTTATATTTTTTTATTATTTAGTCGAAGTCGAACCGTAAGGCGCGTAGGTCCCTAACGAGCGTCGGCACTAAGTTCGTCGTTAAAATTTATATTTTTTTTATTATTTAGTCGAAGTCGGACCGTAAGGCGCGTAGGTCCCTAACGAGCGTCGACACTAAGATCGTCGTTTTATATTTTAACGACGAACTTAGTCTCGACGCTCGTTAGGGACCTACGAGCCTTACGGTTCGACTTCGACTAAATAATAAAAAATATATTTTAACGACGAACTTAGTTTCGACGCTCGTTAGGCCCGTACGCGCCTTACGGACGACGTAGACTAAATGATAAAAAAATATAATTTAACGACGATCTTAGTCGATGTCGTCTGATTATTATTTACTCACTGGTTTCCTTTTGTGCAGGTATTTGCACAAAATGATTTCCACTTGGATCACTGCTCGAAACAAAAGCCGAGAGTGGTGCACCAGTGGTGACTTGTTTTTCTTATATTGTCTCTTATACAAGAGGCCGTGCGCTCTCGCCTACGTGTTGGCACAGTACTTCGCCTTCGCGCATCATTGACATGAGCGCGGACAGTTATTCGGCGGCGCCTACGTGACTAGGATAGCCCTTTCGTTGGGCTATCATCCGGAGAATGACCGCGACAATGTAGGCCCGACGGCACAGCCGAAGCGGATGGGGAGGAACACATTATCCGGAATGCACGTTACCAAAGACTTCCCATGCGGGAAGCGGTTTAAGAATCTGGACGACACGCAATACCAGCTTACACAGCTGCCGGCACAGTTCCCTCTGGTATTTCCCCCGCCCGATCCAGAGGTGCCGGAGCCGCATGAGCCGGCCGCCGTCATTCCGGAGCCACCACATCCGCGTGGACCACCCGGGGCGCCTCAGTTCCCACGCCATGTTTAGCCCGGTCCTGACCCATCACATCAGCGGCTACTTCGGTACGCTGAAATGAACAACTATCTGTTGGAGTGGGTGGCTGCGGAGCTGCAGCAGCGTCGACAGCATGACGGGTTACCTCCACGACCCTTCATTGCGGATGCGGAATGGGATCAGCATCAGCAGCAGCAGGAGCAGCAGCCATAGTATTTTATCATTTTATCATTTTGTTATGTATGCACAAACTTTTCTTGTATATATCAAACTTTTGGTGTAAACGGTTTAACATATTCTGGAAGGTTATATAAAATTCTGGTGTACATATAAAATGCTGGAAGGTTATATACGCTGCGTATTGACCTATACGCAGCGTATATAAACCTGGTTAAAATTTGATGCTTCAAATCTACCAAAATGACCCCAAATTTGCAGATGTTTTATATACGTTGCGTATAGGTCAATACGCAGCGTATAGGGTTAACCCTATACGCAGCGTATTGAGCTATACGCAGCGTAGACACACCTTGTTTTCTGTGCAATGATTGGTTATCAGGCACTGAGATCTATGGTTTATCTACGCTGCGTATAGGTCAATACGCTGTGTATAGGGTTAACCCTATACGCTGCATAGATAAACCTTAATTTTGCTAGGGTTTGGTGTGCCAATAGGCACACCCATATGTAAACCAGATCAGCTATTAGGCTATATATTTCAAATTAACTTTTTCTTAAATTTCATTTGTAGATTCATTTATGACCCAGGCTCCATGGTTTATATTCTAGTATCCATATTTTGTTAACATTATAAATTCACAATAAACAATATATATAATAGTTTCATATTTTGTTTTAAGTATTTTATCACATCATTTAGCTTTCAAAACCAATATAACAATGGGTTAGATTACTAGTTCTTTTATGAAGACGTTAGTTAATAAGACCAAAAATTTTGTTAACATTGTAAATTCACAATAAAAAATTTATAAAATAGTTTCATATTTTGTTTTAAGTATTTTATCACATCATTTAGCTTTCTAAACCAATATAACAATGGGTTAGATTACTAGTTCTTTTATGAAGACGTTAGTTAATAAGACCAAAAATTTAATTAGTTTTGGCTCACTAAAAACATGAGACAAAGGAGTATTTTAAGCAAAGAATAAAGATGGGAAGTTGATTTACGTTAGTTTTATTTATAATAATAATTAATAATAAAACTTGATATTATGTTTGTACACGGAAATTGTTTATTCTTCCCACACTCAATGACCACACAACTTGCCCACACACTTGGATTATCCCACATGCATTATTATCAAATGGAACCTTTCTGTTCTGGAGAATCTTATCTCATGTACATTTGAAAAGTCAAACATCCTTCGTCCTTTGACTTTCTCTTTTTCAAAATATTCAATCTCCCCTCACAACTCTCATATATATAATACCACATTCATAAACCAACATTCACAAAAAACCTCTCAAGCTACTTTACAATCTTATTTGCTTTGTTTCTACTTCTTAGATTTTTCTTGATTCAATTATGGGTGATCTTCAAAGTGAAGTTGAAATTCCTCGCTATTTCTTGTGCCCGATATCACTCGAGATCATGAAAGACCCGGTAACACTCTCCACGGGCATCACCTACGACCGCGAAAGCATCGAAAACTGGTTGTTTACACAAAAGAAAGACTTTTGTCCCATGACCAAACAAGTCGTCGTCGATATCGAGCTTACCCCAAACCACACCCTTCGCCGGTTAATCCAATCTTGGTGCACCCTCAACGCCTCATCCGGGGTCGAAAGGTTCCCAACACCGCGCCTTCCAATCTCCAAAACCGAGATTATGAAACTCATTAAAGACTCAAAGTCTCCTCAACAACAAATGATGAGTTTAAAGAGATTGAAAACAATTGTTTTGGAGAATGAAAAGAATAAACGGTTGATGGAATCAGTTGGAGCAGCTGATCACTTATCTAACATCATAAGTAACGAAATTAATGATAATAACAGCATGACGTCATCATCACCGGCAGCCGACGAAGCGTTAAGTATTCTCTACCACCTTAAGCTCTCACCAACGGGTCTTAAATCTTTGATCGGAAAGGGTGATATGGTGGAGACGTTGACGCGCGTGATGCAACGCGCCGCCGGTTATGAGTCACGCGCTTACGCCGTCATGTTATTGAAGTCAATGTTTGAGGTGGCTGAGCCCATGCAAGTGACGTCACTAAACCCTAAATTCTTCATGGAGCTTGTAAACATTTTGATGGATCAAATCTCTGAAAAGGCCACAAAAGCAACACTAAAGCTACTCATAAGTGTGTGCCCATGGGGTCGGAACCGGATAAAAGCGGCCGAGGCGGGGGCGGTTCGGGTGTTAATCGAGGCGCTTATGGATTGTACGGAAAAGAGGACATCCGAGATGATTCTTACGGTGTTGGATCAGATTTGTCAGTCAGCCGAAGGGCGTGCGGAGTTGTTGAACCATGCGGGTGGTTTAGCCGTGGTTTCGAAGAAGATATTTCGTGTTTCGAGTGTGGCGAGCGAGAAGGCGGTGAGGATATTGTACTCGGTCGCGGTGTTTTCCGGCAACACGCGGGTGGTGCAAGAGATGTTGGAATTAGGGGTTGTTGAGAAACTGCTGTTGGTTATACAAGTGGATTGTGGAAGCAAGATGAAGGAGAAAGCAAGAGAGATTGTGAAGATGCATTCTAGGGTTTGGAAGAAATCTCCTTGTGTCACGTTTAAGTTACATTAGAAGAAAAATAGAATTACAAAAATGAAAGTTTAGGTAAAAAAAGGCCTTAATTTCATTTTAGGGTTTCTTGTAAAATTGGTTTTAGGAGATACTTGTGGGGAGAAAATACTACAAATAAATTTGTCGACAATTAATCTCTCGATGAATGTTGATAAGATCCCTATGTAGGTTTTTAAATATTTTCATCATGTTGTACATAACTTATACTTGAATATTACAAAATGTTCATATAAATTTTTTTAAACGATAAGATTCTATGATTATAGAAAAGGGCCAGTATATTATCATATACTGTAAAAACCCAACAAAGTACAATACAGAAACAAAAGACAACCTAACTATTCTTTTCGCCCAAACTTAAACGATTACAAAATTTTTACATAGACAGGCAAGTATTTAATTTGGTGTTAAAGGTTTTCAATTTATTGATCCATGATTAATTAGCAATCATAAGTGAACTTATAGCATTCATCAACTACTTCTTGGAGATAGAACCCTTAAAAACTATGTTAATTGGGGTTGATTAAACTCGGACATAGAATTCATCGATCGGAAAGGTAAGCTTTTATGAAGGTGATGTGGCGAAAAATGCCTCTTAAGGGGCATTAACCATTACGCATTCTCTTATGACCAAGTTAAGTTTAAATGTGTATATATATATATATATATATTCAGAGAAGTATTCAGTTGTAGTTTTTTGAAAACTAGAATTGCGACCCGCCGCAATGCGGCGGGGATTCTTTAGTTATAACTAAGTCGATACAGGACCCGCACGTTATGTTAAACCTGTCAAACGGGGAAAATAGACGACGTAAAAACGTTCACCCACACACGCACGTTGCGTCGTGTTAACTCGCAAAATTTAGAACGGAACGTAAAACGTTAAACCAAAGACGCAATTTGCGATGTGTCAAGTCACAAAATTTAGAATCAAGCATAAAGCAAAAAATTTGCGGAAAATGAAAACTATAAAGGACCAAAGTTGAAAGTAAAAGAAATTGTGATGATAGATTGCAAAGAATAAAAAGTTTTAGGTTAAAAGTAAAAAAAAAAACAAATAGTTTTGGGTTAAAAGTAATTTATGAAATACTTTTGGGTGAAAAGTAAAAAAAAATCTTTTTTTTGAAAAACCCCCAAAGTCAAGGTTACAACAACCATATCCATGACCATTTTTTCTTTGAAAAACCCCTCAAAGCACACCCCGAGTTGCGGCGGGGCGTAAAACGGTGTCAAATAGTACTAATGCAACATAACCGTCATCGACCACTACACTGACTCGACCTAGGATCTGCGTGTTGCGACGAACCTGTCAAACACGAAAAATAGAGGTAAAACGTGGAACCACACATGCACGCTGCGTCGTGTTAACTTGCAAAATTTGAAACAAAACATGAAAAAGTTGAACCACACTCGTACGTTGCGTCGTTTGAACTCGAAAAATTTAGAACTATACGTAAAACAAAAATTTGCGAAAGATGAAAAGTATAAGTGACAATAGTTGTGAAGTTAAATTGCAAATAATGAAAAGTTTTGGGTTAAAGTTAAAAAAACAAATTATGTAGGGTTAAAATTGAAAAAGGTAAACCATTGGGTTAAAAGTAAAAAATCAAGTTTTTTTTTGAAAATTTCCCAAAGCACAAGTTACAACTTGTATTGCATGTTTTTGTTGCTAATTTATATAGGTTTTAATAAGGAAATGCAAGTTGAGCAATTTTAGAAGTAACGGCCACTTAAAAAAAGAGCCATTTCGTAAACGCCAGCATAAATCTTGCGATTTTTTCTTTGCTCGCAGATCTTGCGATTTGGTTTTATACTAAAAATGGAAGGTTTGAAAGAGTAGTGAGGTTAGCAAACCACAAAATTCTTTGAGCCGGTAGAAAAAATTAGGTTGTGACGTTTTCGCGGAGGCTTCAATTTTTTTACATGCATCAAGTATTGTGGATTTTGCTTCGAGTGTTGTACATTTATGGCAAAAGGAGCCGGGTATCCCGAGAATTTCGCACAATATCACAAATATTGTGAAATAGTATGCCTTATCGCTTGATTTGGTCATCACCTGTTAAGTGTAACTCTTATTGTTTTGACATCTAAAACTGTTCAACTTGCGCTATTTGTATTTTTTAAACAACCACAAGAAATATTTTTAGGTCACATGACCATGTCAGGTTCTTTTAATTACGATGATAAGTCGATTCTATCTCGATTTCATACACTTTGATTAATTAAAAGGTTCATTTCATTGACATATTATACTTTAAATCTTGTCCTAAATGGCTGGTAACAAGGGATCCAAGGAAGGAAGACACAAATTAACTTATAATATGCACCATACAATCAATATCTAGACAATTAACATTAATACATACAGGGCCCGGACTTATAGCTCAGCGGTCATGGGAAGTGATGGAAGACCGCTGTCCGAAAGGTCACCGGTTCGATTCTTGATCCTGATTGGGTTTTACCGGTCCTACACTGTCGTGCCTTCAGGCGGGTGTAGGGTCGGGTTTTCCCCCGGAATTGGTGTTTTGGTGGGCTAGGGGCTTCGTGCGTGCGGAATAGAGGCCGCCGAGGATAACCTTTCAGTCATTGGGTGCCGAGTACGAAGTACCCAACGTTTATTATGTTGGCCGTTCAAAAAAAAAAAAATACATACAAAACCCTATTTCTTTAAAATTGAAATCAGAAGTTCATATCTTCTTACCAAGTGTAGTTAATTCTATAACTTTTGATTTGCAACTATGCTATAGTTAAGAGATTAATATAGTTCTCTCACAATACATTTAGGTGCTGTTTGTTTTTGCTTATATTGTCTGCAAAGAGCTTATGTCTGCGGGCGGGCAGACATAAGCTCTTGAAGACTGTTTGTTTTAAAAAAAAAAAAGATCTTAAAATAGCTTTTAATAGCTAAAAAAAAAAGCTATGAATTATAGCTTCAAGATCTTCACACACCATCTGCACACACCATCTTCACACACCATCCACCCTTCTTCTTCTTCCTGCCACCACCACCTCCGCCACCACCATCGTCAAATTCCCTTTCCCTCTTTTCCTTAAACTCTCTGCCGAACACCCCTATTTCCCTTATCATTCTTCTTTTAAACCTCCATTACACACACCCCAATTCTCTGCATCTCTCTCATGTCCGATCACCGGCGACAGGAGCCGGAGGAATTCCGGCCGGTGCCGGCTGTAATCCAGACACACACGCACATCCAAACCGTAGCCCCCGTCTCCATTTTCTTCAAAACCACAAAACGGTTCCAGATTTAGAGAGAGAGAGAGAGTGGCGTGAGAGAGATGGAGATCGGAGGTCGAAGGAAAGCGGCGGACGGCGGCGCGGCCGCCTGAGCCACGGCGGCGGCATCAGTGGCGGTGATGTGGTTGGTTAGGGTTCGCGGTGGGTTCGGTTCGTCTGGTTATAACTCGGTTAACCAATCCATGGGTGTGATGGCGGAGGTGGTGCGGTGGTGGTGGCAGAGGTGGTGCGGTGGTGGTGGTGGTGGTTGTAGAGAGAGAGAGTTTCTAGAGAGAGAGAGCAGAGAGAGAGAGCTTGTGTGTAATGTGTGGTTGAAGTTGTTTTTGAAGAAAAAAAAACAAACTCTCTTCTCCTTGCAAACTGCAGACATTTGGGCCACATCTTCTCTTGCAGATGCCTGCAGATGTGGTTCGCAGACTACAGACATTTTACATCTAAAAAAACAAACAGCACCTTAATAATAGCAAATGTTTCTATAAAAAAGACTAAAACGTGTTACATTTGTTTAATGACAAAAAATGAATATGTCTTATTATGTAGAAATGTCTTCTTATGTGTGATTCAAAAAGTAGTCACGTTTTACTAATATAGTATTAACAATTGTACTGTTATAATATCTATTTAAAATTTAAAAGAATAAAATAAAACGTGGTTCACGTCTGCATGAATAGGACAAGGAAGATTTTTGGAACCAAAAGTAAAATGTTGACCAGTAAACGCTGATTGTAAGTCAATATTGGAGTTAGCGGGGCCCTTAAACAGGTTTGTAGTCATAAATCGTGGGCCGTTTTATGTACGTAATGCTCTTTCCCTCACCCTTTAAATGTTAATTTGTTATATTTTATCCTTCAGAAGTTGGAACCCTTCATGTTGAACCCATCAAATTTTGTCCAACACAATTTACTACTAAATTTGTATGTAGCTAGTCAAAACAGGAGGGTGCATTACTTGTTTCCCTTGATCAGAGTTAAAGTTATAACATCTCTAATGCATAAAGCTGGCTAGGGTTTGTTCAAATGGATCGAATTTCGAATTTATCAGATTAATCGAATTATTCAAATTTAGAAATTTTGAAGCTCATTTGGAATTTGAAATTCAAACTCGCATCCAATTTGAGATTTGATTCGATTCATATTTAAATTCGAATTCAAGTTGATTGGAATGCGGCCAAAAAAATGTAGTATTTTAATCCAATTTTGGTAACTACTACAAACTTGAATTTTTGTTAACAACAAAAAAATAAAAAATACAAGTCTATAAAACTAATAAACTGTTATAAAACCAGATATACAAGCCCCACCAAATAACTGTTTTGGACAGTTACACAATAACCATTCAGAGGTTATTATCTATATCTGTTATTTACCTTTATATCTGTATGTATAGACATATCTTGTATCAAATGTGAATGCAGAGATTTGGAGTTTCAATACAAATTCCAGTTTGTTTCTTATCACGTTATCAGCACGAATCGCTCTCTTCTTCACTGAAATTACCGTCCATCTAATTGCGCTTTGCTGCTGTTTCAAGCCGCCAATCACCCTGGTCTGAAATTACTGTCCATCTGTTCATCAAATCCGGATAAAATGTCGAATTTATCAAAGCTTGAATTCACCGCACTTGACATCTCGGGTAACAACTACCTCCCATGGACTCTTGATGCTAAAATTCATTTGACGGCAAATAATTTGGGGGAGACAATTATTGATGGTAATCAAACTTCACTTCAAGATAAAGCGAAAGCTATGATATTCCTCTGCCTTCATCTTCACGAAGATCTAAAGCGGGAATATCTAACTGTTGAGGACCCCCTTGAATTATGGACAAACATCAAAGAACGTTTTGACCACCAGAAGTTGGTCTTACTCCCCAAAGCCCGCTATGAATGGCTTCATTTACGACTACAAGATTTTAAGACTGTCAGTGAGCATAATTCTGCCCTATTCCGCATTACCTCTGAACTTAAATTATGTGGTGAAAAAATAACCGATGATGACATGCTTGAAAAAACTTTCTCAACGTTCCATGCCTCAAACATGCTCCCGTCGCAGCAATACCGGGAACGTAAATTCAGTAAATATTCTGAATTGATATCATGTCTTCTGGCCGCTGAGCAAAACAACAAGCTCCTACTACAAAACCATCAATCGCGACCCGCCGGTGCAAGCCCATTCCCTGAAACGAATGTGGCCAATTATCAAAGCCGACGAGGTAGAGGTAGAGGCCGCGGCCCCAACAGAGGTCGTGGTCGTGGTCGAGGACGGGGTTACACATGGCATCGAGAGTCTCAGAACACTAAAAATAGCGGTGGTGGATCGAGTCGACATAATACGGGGCGACCTTCAAAATGGAAAAGTAGCGGGAACCAAGGCAACATTTGTTATAGATGTGAGATGTCAAATCATTGGTCCCGCACATGTCGCACCCCTAAACACCTCGTTGAGGCATATCAACGCATGATGAAAGAAAAAGGAAAGAATGCTGAAACCAATCTGATTGAGGATGCACCTCCAGCCATGATACCAGACGTTCATTTGGATGCATGTGATTTTATTGAAAATGTTCGTGATGTTTAAACATATTTAATGTACCTTTTTATGCTTTACTTTATGCATGTGACCTTTGTACTTGATTTGGTTTGAAACTCTTGCAATGTTTCATTTTACTTCTTTGCATTAACTTTTATTTATTTTTATTTCCTGAAGAAATATGTATACTAGCTCCAGTAGAGCTATTATTGGTGATGAATGTCTGGTAGATAGCGGTAGTACTAACACTATTCTCAAAGATATGAAATTTTTCTCTGAGTTGTCTCCGGCAGAGACACCGATTGGTACTATATCTGGTGTCAGTAACCTTATCGAAGGCTCCGACAGAGCACACATAACATTATCTTCGGGTACCCAATTAACTATTGATAATGCATTATTTTCTAGTAAATCCAGAAGAAATTTACTTAGCTTTAAAGATATTCACAAAAACGGTTACCACATAAAAACAATATCTGAAAATACTATTGAATATCTTCAAATAACTTCAAGCAAAAATGGCCAAGAAACAATTGTCGAACAATTAGAAACCTTATCCTCTAGATTATATTGTACTAATATCAATCATATCGAATCATACATGGTGAGTAACCAAAAGCTATTAGATAAAGACACATTTAATATATGGCATGACCGTCTAGGTCACCCTGGCAGCATAATGATGAGACGAATAATCAAAAGTGCAACCGGGCACCCTCTCAAAAACTTAAAAGTTTTGCTACCACAAGACTTATCATGTGCAGCATGCTCTCTGGGCAAACTTATAACTCAGCCCTCACAAACTAAATTGATACATGAAACCCCATCTTTTTTAGAAAGAATCCAAGGGGATATTTGTGGGCCTATTCACCCTCCGTGTGGACCATTCCGCTATTTCTTGGTCTTAATTGACGCATCCTCACGGTGGTCACATGTGAGCCTTTTAGCTACTTGAAATGTAGCATTTTCCCGACTTTTAGCTCAAATCATACAACTGAGAGCTAATTTCCTGGACAATCAAATTAAAAACATCCGGATGGATAATACGGGAGAGTTCACATCTCAAGCGTTTAATGACTATTGTATGTCAATCGGGATCAATGTTGAACATTCAGTACCTCATGTTCACACACAAAACGGTTTAGCTGAATCTTTGATTAAAAGATTAAAAATAATCGCTAGACCACTTTTAATGAGATGTAAACTACCATTTTCTGCATGGGGACATGCTATTTTGCATGTTGCTGCACTGATCAGATTGAGACCAACTGCTGATCACGAATACTCCCCATTGCAACTGGTCTCCGGACGAGAACCAAGTTTGTCCCACCTTAGAATTTTTGGTTGTGCGGTATATGTACCAATACCGCCACCACAACGTACTACAATGGGACCCCAAAGAAGACTGGGTATCTATATTGGGTTTTGTTAGGGGTCATTTTCTTTGCATACATATCCTGACCAATATCCTGCCTTTGTTTGTTTATTTGTGACCAGGATGCTGGAAGAGGATATTGCTAACATCTTAGGCGATATCCTGAGGTTTATTGAATTAACCACGTGCAGGTTAACGGCTGAGGCTTGTTAACGGTCAAGTGGGCTTCTTCTCCTCAAGACTCGGACGAGTTTGTTGAAGGAGAGACGTTGAGCCCGAAAGACCAGGTCTACAACGTTCGATGAAGGAATATTCGGTGGATCCCGGAAGTTTAGGATAGTTTGTTATTTTATCTTTACTATAAATAGGTGAGGGCGGATCAGTTTAAGGCACACAGTTTTTACTAACACTCTCGAACACTTTCACTCTCTAACTCATTACAAACACCACACTTGTATTCAAATTTCATTGTAACACGTAGTCGATCTGCACCACATCCTGCACTGTATCCTGACGTTTGAAGTAATAAGAAGAACAAGGCAGCTGCGATTGTCAGCTCCCGAGGTTTTATGCCGGCGATCTAGATTGATCAAGGGCTTTCCTCGTACATCTCGTGTCGTTTACTTTACTTTTGCTCATTGTTTGATCATAGATACAGCTCAATATCCTGAGCCGTATCCTGAACACTGATTTCCTAATTAACTCAACAAGTATATTTTCAAATACACTTTCCAGCACACTACCTCACTTTACTAATTTGATCACTTAATTGCTTCGGTAATTTTTGACCAAAACAATTTGGCGCCCACCGTGGGGCAAGTGGTGCTCTCTTTACTAAAAATTTTTGTGAAATCGCTAATCAGCTTTCTATTTTCAAAACTTTTTGCCACATTGTCCATAATGGCCTCAAGATCAAACATGAGTTCCTCTACTGTGTCTGCTATGACTTCTGCTACTACTGGTTCGGTGCTTCCACCACCTCCTCCAAGGATGCCAGCCTCTTCACGACCTCAGGATATTATCCCTACTCGCAGTGTTCAGGAATCTGCTCCTGTTCTAGCTTCTAATGATGAAATTCTCACTTTATTTGGAAGTGTGCAGGAACAAATGAGGCAGCAACAAGAAACAAACCAAATGCTTTTAAGGGAAATACAACTCCTGAAGTCTAGCTCGAGCAGATCTGCTGAGGATAATGTCACTCCATTACATCCCAGAACGTTGAACTTTAGTTCAGCTGTGTATACTGAGGATAATAGGGGGAATATTGTGCCCAGCCTTCCTCATAATCATACTCCTGAAATACCCTCCTCGGTCAGGATGTCAACCATGAGGAGCTCAGGATATGTTTCAGGATATGGGCAAAATCCTCCAACGGGTAACGTGTCAAATAATAATAATACTCATGCTACTAACAATAGTGGATCTTTGCAGGATACAGGTGTAACATCGGCACTTACTAGGGAACTTCAGAAGTTGAAGGACATGATATCTAGTGTACCTGGGGTGGTCCAGCCGATCCCGGAAGTGTCCCAAGACAGCCACAAGATATCTCGTTTTGCATATCATATCTGTGATGCTGAGATCCCAAAGAGATTCCAAACCCCCAACATGAAGCTTTATGATGGGACTACGGATCCTGAAGAGCATATTGCTCAGTATAGGGAAAGAATGGAGATTAACCCTATCCTGAAGAGCTTTATGATGCAACAGCTGTGCAAGCTTTTAAGATGGGATTACAAAAGGATTCTCAGTTTTATCAGGATCTTGTAATGAATCCCTGCAGGAATCTAGACGAAGCTCGTAACAGGGCTTTGAGATATATCCGTCTGGAAGATGACAAGAAGATGAAAGAAAGGATGAACTCATCCAACACTTATGAGTCAACTAACAGGAAGTCAGAATCCTCATTCAAGTCATATCGGCCTAAGCCATATGGCCGAAATGAAAACAAGAGAGTGAATGCTGTCGAAGATGAGGATCCTGAAGAGTATCCTGAGTTGTCTGAATATTGCTTTTCTGTTAACATTCCTGAATTGATGTATGCCATGCAGGGTCTAGGAGACAAGGCTAGGCGGCCTCGAAAGAATCAACAAAAGGCTGACTGGAAAGATAAGTCAAAATGGTGTGCTTTCCACGAAGATTTCGGACATGTAACTGAGGATTGCATTGCTCTAAGGAAAGAAATAAGCTATCTTCTAAGCAAGGGATATCTAAAAGATCTCTTAGGAAGAAAGAAGAATAAGGGTCAGGATACTGAGAAGGATCCTGAACGAGCAGCATCACCTCCTGCGGATGCCAAGATAATCAACTTCATTTCGGGAGGATCCGACATTTGTGGAACTTCGTATTCGGCAGCAAAGAGACATGCAAAAGAAGCTAAGGCCGAAAGGGGAGACAAACCTGTCAGGATGACTACCCTCACAACTGACAAAGTGATCACTTTTGATGCTGATGATAGGGATACTGTCCAGGATCCTCACCATGATGCTCTGGTAATAACGTTATATGTGGCTAACCATTTTGTACGCAGGATATTAGTCGATAATGGCAGCTCCGTCAACATAATCCAACTAGAGACGCTGAAAAGAATGAATGTATCTCCAATGGATATCACTTCAAAGTCTACCGTGCTTGTTGGGTTCAGTGGAGAGGCTAGAAACACAGTGGGAGAGATAAAGTTGCCAGTATACGTTGAAGGAGTCAACTCAATACAACGTTTCTGTGTGATGGATTCTCTATCCTGCTATAACATCATACTGGGAAGACCGTGGATTCACGATATGAAGGCTGTGCCATCAACATATCACCAATGCATCAAGATACCTACACCTTGGGGAGTTGTCAAAGTCGATAGTGATCAGCAGGAGGCGAAAGAATGCTACTCATCCTCGATGAAATCCTCAACCAAACCTAGTGCAGCATAGCAATTAAAGACGCGGGCCCAGGATATCGTGGAGGATCCGGAGCAGGATGTGAAGAAAATTATCCTGGACCAGGATAATCCCGATATTTCGGTGCTCGTAGGGACCAATATCCCTCAGGATATTGAAGAACAATTAATTAACTTTTTGAAATGCAGGATGTCAACGTTTGCATGGAAGCATGAGGATATGACAGGCATATCCAAAGATATTATCACTCACAAGCTTGGAATTGATAAATCATTCAAGCCTGTGCAGCAAAAAAGAAGGAAGTTTGCTCCTGAGCGGAACACAATTATCCAGGAGGAAGTTGAGAGATTATTGAAGTCCAGGATGATCAGAGAGGTTAAGTTCCCAAGGTGGCTAGCAAACGTGGTTGTAGTACAGAAGAAAAATGGGAAATGGAGAGTTTGTGTGGACTACACAGACTTGAACAAAGCTTGTCCTAAAGACCCATTTCCTCTTCCCCACATTGATGCAATGGTAGATGCCACTGTCGGGCATGAAATGCTGACCTTCATGGACGCATCTTCAGGATTTCAACAGACCCAAATGGAGCCTTCTGACCAGGAGGATACTGCCTTCATGACACCAACATGTATTTATTGTTATACAGCTATGCCTTTTGGTTTGAAAAATGCAGGTGCAACATACCAAAGATTGGTAAACTTGATGTTCAAAGACAAACTGGGGGACACCATGGAGGTATATATCGATGATATGGTGGTGAAATCTAAAAAGGCTGAGGATCACCTCCAGGATATCAAGGGAGCATTTGATATCCTGGATCGATACAACATGAAGCTGAATCCTGCTAAATGCCATTTCGGAGTGGGGGCAGGAAAGTTTCTTGGATATATGGTGACAAAAAGGGGGATAGAAGCAAGCCCAGAGCAGATCAAAACTATCCTGGATATAAAATCACCCTCAAATATGAAGGACGTACAAAGATTGACAGGCCGAGTAGCAGCTTTAAACAGGTTTATCTCAAGATCCTCAGAGAAGTGCAAAGATTTTTATGATATCCTAAAGAAGAACAAAAGATTTGAATGGGGGGAGAAGCATGAAGCAGCCTTGCAGGATTTGAAACGATATCTCTCAACCGCACCTTTATTAATGAAGCCTGAAAATGGTGAACCACTATCCTTATACCTAGCTGTATCAGGGAATGTTGTAAGTGCCGTTCTTGTAAAAGACCATGAAGGTCATCAATATCCTGTTTACTACGTTAGTAAAAGTTTGCTAGATGCTGAAACTAGGTATTCTCATTTAGAAAAATTGATATTAGCTCTAGTTATGGCATCGACAAAACTTAGGCATTATTTCGAGACACATAGGATACATGTTAAAACAAATTATCCTGTCAAAAATGTGCTCAGGAAACCAGAGATGTCAGGCAGGATGGCCAAGTGGTCAGTAAAGTTAAGTGCTTATGATTTAGTATATGAACCTAGAAATGCCATAAATTCTCAAGCTTTAGCCGACTTTGTGGCTGATTTCAGTAGTGATATTCAGGATGAGGTAGACCTATAAGTTCAACAGTTAGGAGAATCCTCAGGATCCTGGACATTGTATACTGATGGAGCATCTAATGTAAGATGAGTAGGATTAGGAATACTACTAAAATCGCCACAGGGGGACATATTACCCCAGGCTATTAGGTGTGAATTTCCTGCTACTAATAATGAAGCAGAGTATGAGGCTTTAATTGCAGGATTAGAGTTGGCTAAGAGCATGAGTATCAAAAATTTGCAAGTATATGTTGACTCTTTGTTAATTACTAACCATTTTAATGGATCCTATGCAGTTAAGGGTGAGAAGTTAATCGAATATCTCGATATTCTCAAAAAATTAGCAGGATATTTCGATGTTTTTATACTTGAACAGGTACCGAGGGAGGATAATGCTGAAGCGGATGCCTTAGCAAATTTGGGATCATCGATCAGGATACCTGAAGGGACCCAAATACCAATATTACATGTCTTATATCCTGCAACGAATCCTCAGGATAAAGAAGTAGCGGGTATTCAGGATCCTGGAGCAGAACATCCTGAAGAGGATCCTAAATCCTGGACGGCTCCAATCATGAGATATCTCAAAGAAGGACACATCCCTGGAAATGAGAATCCTAAGGCATTTAGGATGAAGGTATCACGATTCACTATTATAAATAATATTTTATACAAGAAATCTCTTGCAGGACCGTATTTGAGGTGCTTGGAGGGTCCTGAAGCCAAAGAAGTACTTCAGGATATACATGAAGGGGATTGTGGTAACCATGCTGGGGGCAGGTCGTTATTCTCAAAAGTGTTAAGGACAGGATATTATTGGCCAACAATGAGAAAGGATGCAGCAGAATATGCTCGAAGATGTGACGCATGTCAAAGACATAGTAACATACTGCATCAACCTGCCGAACCATTATATCCTATTGTTTCCCCTTGGCCGTTTATGAAGTGGGGTATGGATATAGTGGGAAAGCTACCAAAAGCTCCGGGAGGAAAAGTCTTTATGCTAGCAATGACGGATTATTTCTCTAAGTGGGTTGAAGCAGAAGCATTTGTTCAAGTGAGAGATCAAGAAGTAGTATCCTTCATAAAGAGGAATATCCTAACCAGATTCGGAGTACCAGCCGAGATAATCTGTGACAATGGTTCTCAATTTATAAGCAAGAGAACTACTGACTTTTGCAAAAGTTGGGGAATCAAAATGATTACATCTACTCCGGTACATTCTCAAGCAAATGGACAAGCAGAATCCTCAAACAAGATAATTGTCAATAACTTAAAGAAGAGACTTGGAGCCAAAAAAGGGAGATGGGCAGAAGAATTACCCTTTGTTTTATGGGCTGATAGGACAACGGTAAAGAATGCAACAGGCCAAACCCCATTTTCCTTGGTATTTGGAGCAGAAGCAATGATTCCAACGGAAATGACAATACCTACTGCAAGATCTACCCTAAGTGATCCTGAAGCCTTGAGTCAGGATTTAGACACTATAGATGAGAAGAGAGATGCGGCAAGGCTAAGGATGGCAGCATATCAACAGAGAATATCCAGGGCATATAACAAGAATATTAGGACCAGAAGATTTAAGGTTGGAGATTGGGTGCTAAGAAAGGCTTTTCAGAATACTACTAATCCTGCCGATGGTAAGTTAGCTCCAAAATGGGAAGGACCATATGAAGTTGAATCAGAAGCAGGGAAAGGAGCATACAAACTCAAGAATATGGAAGGAGATATGCTACCGAGGTCTTGGAACGCTATACACCTTAAGCTCTATTTCAAGTGAGTTTAGAATTCAATTTCTAACTCAGGATGGTATGAATTCTATCTTTTTTAAATATGTTTTGGTTTAATTTATTCTTTGAAACCCAATACTAACTTAATCATCGGAGGGGTGTTAGCCTGTAACACCCCGAAAATGGGTTTGGTGATCAAACCACATTAGCACTAAGAGACGGGTAAAATACCGTTAGTGGTAAAACTTACCCGGTAAATATTAGGATTTAAATAATTAATTCTAATATTAAATAAGAAGTGAATAAAAGCTCTTAAGGAATAAGATGGATAAAAGGCCCGAGTTAACGGGACCTAAAATAAACTTAGTCAATAAATATTCCCGAACCCGCTAAGTTAACTAGGAATATTAAACCTAGTTAATAAGTGGGAATATTATTGAAAATAATTAGGTTGTGACCTAATTAATAACTAACCAAACACGAGGGACCAAAGCCGGGTAACCTGAAAATGGAATTTATAAACTTAAAAACAAAACACCACACACACACAAGAGTGTGTGTGCGTGCGTGAGAATGCTCAGGAGACAAGCTCCATGGGAGCTAACCCTAGAATCAACAAATTCACCAAATTGAAGCTCGAATCAAGATCCAAATCAATGCATGAACGTGTAGAAACGATCACCGAGTCAAGGGGATCGTGAGGTATGTTGAATTTCTAACATTCGTGAAGTTGTAAAAATTTGATAATCATCCTAATCATGAATTAGGCATGAATTAGAGAAGCTATGGCTAGATTAGTGATGAATACTTGCTTAGGAACGAAACCCTAAGTGAAAATCATACATATGATGCTATGACTTGAATGATTTGGTGATTACCTACATGTATGTTAAATGGGTTTATTGACAATATGAAGAACACTTGAATTAGAGTGTTAATTTGATGAATATTGATTGTTTTGAAATAAGTTCTTGACATAGCCCATGAACACTAGACATAGAGGTTTGATTTTGATGTAAATCTTGGTATAGATAACTAGTTATGAACTAGTTAGTAAATATGTAAAATCATGCACATTAGGTGTTTGTTAAAATGCCTAAATGAGAACTAAGTGTTGATAATGTGCCTAATTGAGTCTTGTGAACTTGATAGTGCAATCATAAGTGTTAATTGATGAAATGGATGTTCTAACGGTGTTTATAAACATCACACTAATTCATATGAATGAACTACTTGAACAAATTAGAGATTTTGTTAAGAGTTCATAAGTAACTAGAAGTGGGTTTTGTTAGATATGATGAAATTGGTAGCCATGTTCATGTAACTAAGTGTATAAGATCATGTTAGCTACTAATTGATAGATAGAACTCGGATGTGCATTTATATGCTAAGGGGCGTCTGACTTTTAGTAGTCAAACCGACCATTAATAAGATCGAATGGTAATTGTGATAGAAAATATGTAAGATGGAATAAGTCATAATTAATGATGACTAATATAACCGTCTTACGAATTATGATGATAGTTTGACGCTTGACAAGCTAGGTGAAGGCTTGGGAAGGAAGCGGGTCAAACAAAGCAAGTATGAAGGAAAAGCGTAATTCGGATGCAAGGTAGGTATAGCTTACACTAGTCTTAGATTGTGGAATATTTTCTTATCATATAAATTATGAATGTGGTATCTAAACAAATGAAATATGATGTTCCGTCGTGTAGTCGAACGGAACAAGAAAATCAAGAATGAAAGAAACCATAATAATGGTTGAAAAGAAGTAAGTCGATAATTTGGTTATATTATGTCGAAAGAAATAAACGGTTTATATGTTTAAATGACCGTACGGAGTTAAACGGAACGAGTCATGTAGAGGAGATGATAATAAATATCATCTCGCAATAATAAATGGTCATTTCGGCCAAACGGGTCAAAAGGTGTAGACAACACCTTTTGACTATATAGATTAATGATTCTTTTGTCGAGTCACATGCTTACAGGAATAGATATCCAATGGATATTCGCATCGTTCTTAATTAGCGAATATAAAGCAAGGTATTAAAACCGGGTCTATTTGTTGATCCAAGCCAGGTACGCTTATTTATGATATATGTAAAATTGCTAATTTGGTCGAAAAATTGGTGATAGCCCTTCATTGTAAAAGAAGGACCAAAGTCGACCAAAACGCCCTTAGAGGCTAAATAGAGCAAACAACCTTTAAAAGTTGTTTGGAAATAACCTTTACGATTTAATAAATACTTTGGACGAGTATAGAAGTCGAAAGATGTATCACGTTAGTCAAACGGCTCTAATTGGGTCTTTGCCGTAGAATAAAGAGTTAAGGGGTAAAACCGAGTTGCATAGATTACCTTAGTATAATCACCATAATTATAGTTGTGGTGGAAGTTATTTGACATATATTGCGAAGATAGGATGCTAGATACAAATAGTTATGAACTATGCGAAAAAGGATTTAAATACCCTTAACGGGTCAAAATAAGCATTTTAGTACAAACGGGTTTAAGAATGTACATAAACTCGTGAATTGAACTTAATATGATAGATAACATGGAAATTATAAGATTTATGTGATAAAGGAACCAAACAAATACGTTTGTTTGATAAAAACCGCTAATGGGTCAAAATGTGGTAAAAAGGAAAAAAAAAGCCGAAGACTTAAAAGTCTTAAATCGTGTTAAGTCGGACGTCAGATTTTAACTCCATATGATGGAGAATCAAATTACAAACATGTAGGAAGAAACGGTAGGCCAAACAGATAAGCGGGTTGCAAGATACGAAAGATTTCGTATCAAATTACGGCAAAATGGAAAAGTGGAAATGCAGGTACCACCGTAAATTACGGTGCCACCGTAATTTACGGTGGACCTGAAATGGTTTATGGTGAGATTCTTCTGATTTACGGCAGAAGGGTATTAACCCAGAAGCCACCGTAAATTACGGTTCCACCGTAATTTACGGTGGAGGCCAGATTGATAATCTTGTTTTGGTGTTCAATTGTTTCTTGGACTCGTTTAAATGCGTTTTAAATACCGTATGACTAAAGCATTTCATGTTTATGAAATGTAGGTACTTTCTGGGATGCCGGAAGACGATCAAGCTCAGCGAAGAACCGAACACGATAAATATACACGCTTCCGCACTTTGATAAATTGTAAATCTTAAACAACGAATTCAACCACGTTATGTAGAATAACTAGTGACGTGTAAAAGTTTTAATAAACCCGTATTTCCGATGTATATGTAGTAATTAATTACATGATTATTTTCCCTAAACATACGTTAAACCTTGATTTACAAGAACGGGTGTTACAAGTTGGTATCAGAGCCTTGGTTTAAGAGATTCGAGTATGGTGGGGAGGAACCATGCTTGGACTTAAACCTTATGCTCTTGACAAAGAATAGTGTTCGGTTCGAGGCTTGATCGCAAATCCGGTAAGTACAAGTATGTTAATAGCTTAGCATGCTAAAGAATTGTAAACAGGACATAGGGCTATCGTGTGATACACATTACCCCAATTAAAACGATTGATATAGTTGATGAAAATACGCGCGTTGACGTGTATAGTAGGAAATGCCTTGTATTATAATACGGGCGATTATTGAAGTTGACTTTACTAACTTTTTGTGAATGTTTTAAATGAAGGACACTCGCGTTTGAAGACGACGAGAGTCAAACGAATTATGGATATGATGATGGGACGGTCCGAGGTATGACAGGAAGAGCATACTCATCAAGGACCAAAATCGCGTAACGGTCGCGAACAAGACTAATGACAAGAGAAGCCCGTTAGGGCAAGCATTACCAGGTGCACACTTTTAAATTTAATCGCACGAGTCGTTAAATGCAACAAACACGTAAGTAATAACGGTTGCATACACATATGATAGAACTTGGAAAACCTGATTTCCAAGAGAAATTTAATGGGAAATGTGTTATTCACAATGATGAATAACAAATGAATAACAAGACTTGTTTATATAGAAACTTGGACAAGAGTGATCATCCAAGTAAGTATTCTCAATAAAAGTCTTATTGAGAAAAGTAATGATCACATCAATGAATGTGAATAAATGTTTATAAAAAGGGACATTGTACATGTTCAAGGATAAACGACTAAAACTAATAATTGTTAACTAACAATTAAATAAAGTTTTACCAAATGAAACCATAAACATGGAGATAATTTGAGAAGTTACTTACATGGGACGTGATGCGGTAATTATAATAAGGTCACGCGTACCATGTGTTGATCGCTTACTCTGGCCAAGTAAGTAGTGAACACATGATAGCATGAGCTTCTTATAATGAGCGCAGTTATGTCCGATGTGGTAATGGCGGGGTGAATGGGACTAATTAAAAAGTACCCAAATGAAACAGATAAGCAAGATATTTGAAAATAATGTAAACGCACAACCGAGTGACGGGGGCGTGTTACATTAGGATAATGAGCCCGAGTGAAGGGACAAACAAGCATGTAAAATGATTTAAACAAGTATCGGGAGGGAGTGTACTTGCACTCGAACCCAGATAACGCAAGCATGTTAAACAAGTATTGGGAGGGAGTGTACTTGCACTCGAACCCAGATAACGCAAGCATGTTAAACAAGTATTGGGAGGGAGTGTACTTGCACTCGAACCCAGATAACGCAAGCATGTTAAACAAGTATTGGGAGGGAGTGTACTTGCACTCGAACCTAGAAAACGCAAGCAAGTTAAACAAGTATTGGGAGGGAGTGTACTTACACTCGAACCCAGAAAACGCGAGCATGTAAAATGATTTAGACAAGTATTGGGAGGGGGTGTACTTACACTCGAACCCGGAAAATGCAAATGTGTCCCTTAACGGGTCGTTTTTGTAAAACGTCAAACTCGAGGACAAAGTCGAAATATAAAAGTGAAGCGAAGTCTTAATGCATACCGGGAGGGTTGCAATAATAATGACTTCGGTAAAACACCCGGTTGATGGGTAAGGATTAAACACATGCGTAGACCGAGAAACGGGAGCTCGGATGGAAGGTTAAAAGACTCGGGTTTTGAGTTATAACTAAAAGACAACAAGAAAATGTAAATAGAAATTTTGAATAAATGATGTTCAACTATTTTAAAGTTGAACGGGTCGAATATAATATCATGCCGGACGGCATGAGTAAACGCAAGTGGGATACTAGTAGCGTTAAAGGCAAAAGAATAATGAGCCCGGTAATGGGACATAATCAAATACGAAAGTATGTAAACTGGATAATGGTGAGCATAAGATAAACCGATGCATGAATGACGTGAGAAGTCATAAAGTCAGAAAATTGTCCGAAAGAATACAATGTAGCCTTAGACTACGGTCAAGGTCAAACGAAATCCAAAAAGGTAAAGGTGAATAATCCTAAACATAGAAAGAGGTGCCTTAACGCCATATGCGTAAAGAATGATCTACGGGATCAACATAACCCTTGGGGTTATAAACAATGGAAAAGTATACGAGACTAAAACGACCTACGGGTCACGACTAGAAAGAAATAGATTATAAGGACCTAGCCTTAAAGAGGAGAAGGTCTAATAAAATAGCCTATAGGGCAAAGCGATAAAACTTACGGGTTAATTAGACAAAGCGAGGGAATAAATTGAGAATCCCCGCATAAAACAAAGGCTGTAAAAGAATAAATTTTGGACTGTCAATATCCTGGAATGGGTAATTGACAAAAGTTAATGAGAAGATCCTAAAACTAAAACTTCGGTTTTAGTAAGAAATAACGTTTTTACGAACATAAATTCTGATAGGAATTTAAATAATAAGTATGAAAGATACAAGTCATGACACTGATAGGCGCAAGACAATATATTCAAAAAGTGATATTTTGAAAATGGAAGGTTGATATAAATTAAACATGATGTGACATGGTCACGGTCAAGAGATGCAATGTGAAGTAGAATTACATTGTAACCAAGCGAGCGGTAAAAAGTAACTGGACTAATAAGTCTAGTTAGCAAGACCGGTTGAGGTCATTTAAGTAATTTGGTTGCTTGTAAGCGGTAGATTCGGTATAACTGAACCGAATAAATGAATTTTGAAAACAGAAGAAATTGTCGCTAAAAGTGAAAGATTTCACTAAAGACCTTTAAACGGGTCAATGTAACGGATTCACCAAGAGTTCGATAATATATAGAAGCTATGGAAATCGCTAAGTTAACTAAACTAGTGAAAATAACGGAATTACGTTATCTCAAGTTACATTGTGCCGTATATAATACGTAGATGATTATTAACCAAAAAGATATTACCATACTTCTCTGGTAATACTAATAATTGGTTAAAGTATAAGTAATGTTTTAAAGATTCTTGGAACAAATACATTGAGTTAAACTCAATGAATTATGTAAGAAAAGGTTTCGAGGACGAAACCTCTTTAAGGGGGGTAGACTTGTAACACCCCGAAAATGGGTTTGGTGATCAAACCACATTAGCACTAAGAGACGGGTAAAATACCGTTAGTGGTAAAACTTACCCGGTAAATATTAGGATTTAAATAATTAATTCTAATATTAAATAAGAAGTGAATAAAAGCTCTTAAGGAATAAGATGGATAAAAGGCCCGAGTTAACGGGACCTAAAATAAACTTAGTCAATAAATATTCCCGAACCCGCTAAGTTAACTAGGAATATTAAACCTAGTTAATAAGTGGGAATATTATTGAAAATAATTAGGTTGTGACCTAATTAATAACTAACCAAACACGAGGGACCAAAGCCGGGTAACCTGAAAATGGAATTTATAAACTTAAAAACAAAACACCACACACACACAAGAGTGTGTGTGCGTGCGTGAGAATGCTCAGGAGACAAGCTCCATGGGAGCTAACCCTAGAATCAACAAATTCACCAAATTGAAGCTCGAATCAAGATCCAAATCAATGCATGAACGTGTAGAAACGATCACCGAGTCAAGGGGATCGTGAGGTATGTTGAATTTCTAACATTCGTGAAGTTGTAAAAATTTGATAATCATCCTAATCATGAATTAGGCATGAATTAGAGAAGCTATGGCTAGATTAGTGATGAATACTTGCTTAGGAACGAAACCCTAAGTGAAAATCATACATATGATGCTATGACTTGAATGATTTGGTGATTACCTACATGTATGTTAAATGGGTTTATTGACAATATGAAGAACACTTGAATTAGAGTGTTAATTTGATGAATATTGATTGTTTTGAAATAAGTTCTTGACATAGCCCATGAACACTAGACATAGAGGTTTGATTTTGATGTAAATCTTGGTATAGATAACTAGTTATGAACTAGTTAGTAAATATGTAAAATCATGCACATTAGGTGTTTGTTAAAATGCCTAAATGAGAACTAAGTGTTGATAATGTGCCTAATTGAGTCTTGTGAACTTGATAGTGCAATCATAAGTGTTAATTGATGAAATGGATGTTCTAACGGTGTTTATAAACATCACACTAATTCATATGAATGAACTACTTGAACAAATTAGAGATTTTGTTAAGAGTTCATAAGTAACTAGAAGTGGGTTTTGTTAGATATGATGAAATTGGTAGCCATGTTCATGTAACTAAGTGTATAAGATCATGTTAGCTACTAATTGATAGATAGAACTCGGATGTGCATTTATATGCTAAGGGGCGTCTGACTTTTAGTAGTCAAACCGACCATTAATAAGATCGAATGGTAATTGTGATAGAAAATATGTAAGATGGAATAAGTCATAATTAATGATGACTAATATAACCGTCTTACGAATTATGATGATAGTTTGACGCTTGACAAGCTAGGTGAAGGCTTGGGAAGGAAGCGGGTCAAACAAAGCAAGTATGAAGGAAAAGCGTAATTCGGATGCAAGGTAAGTATAGCTTACACTAGTCTTAGATTGTGGAATATTTTCTTATCATATAAATTATGAATGTGGTATCTAAACAAATGAAATATGATGTTCCGTCGTGTAGTCGAACGGAACAAGAAAATCAAGAATGAAAGAAACCATAATAATGGTTGAAAAGAAGTAAGTCGATAATTTGGTTATATTATGTCGAAAGAAATAAACGGTTTATATGTTTAAATGACCGTACGGAGTTAAACGGAACGAGTCATGTAGAGGAGATGATAATAAATATCATCTCGCAATAATAAATGGTCATTTCGGCCAAACGGGTCAAAAGGTGTAGACAACACCTTTTGACTATATAGATTAATGATTCTTTTGTCGAGTCACATGCTTACAGGAATAGATATCCAATGGATATTCGCATCGTTCTTAATTAGCGAATATAAAGCAAGGTATTAAAACCGGGTCTATTTGTTGATCCAAGCCAGGTACGCTTATTTATGATATATGTAAAATTGCTAATTTGGTCGAAAAATTGGTGATAGCCCTTCATTGTAAAAGAAGGACCAAAGTCGACCAAAACGCCCTTAGAGGCTAAATAGAGCAAACAACCTTTAAAAGTTGTTTGGAAATAACCTTTACGATTTAATAAATACTTTGGACGAGTATAGAAGTCGAAAGATGTATCACGTTAGTCAAACGGCTCTAATTGGGTCTTTGCCGTAGAATAAAGAGTTAAGGGGTAAAACCGAGTTGCATAGATTACCTTAGTATAATCACCATAATTATAGTTGTGGTGGAAGTTATTTGACATATATTGCGAAGATAGGATGCTAGATACAAATAGTTATGAACTATGCGAAAAAGGATTTAAATACCCTTAACGGGTCAAAATAAGCATTTTAGTACAAACGGGTTTAAGAATGTACATAAACTCGTGAATTGAACTTAATATGATAGATAACATGGAAATTATAAGATTTATGTGATAAAGGAACCAAACAAATACGTTTGTTTGATAAAAACCGCTAATGGGTCAAAATGTGGTAAAAAGGAAAAAAAAAAGCCGAAGACTTAAAAGTCTTAAATCGTGTTAAGTCGGACGTCGGATTTTAACTCCATATGATGGAGAATCAAATTACAAACATGTAGGAAGAAACGGTAGGCCAAACAGATAAGCGGGTTGCAAGATACGAAAGATTTCGTATCAAATTACGGCAAAATGGAAAAGTGGAAATGCAGGTACCACCGTAAATTACGGTGCCACCGTAATTTACGGTGGACCTGAAATGGTTTATGGTGAGATTCTTCTGATTTACGGCAGAAGGGTATTAACCCAGAAGCCACCGTAAATTACGGTTCCACCGTAATTTACGGTGGAGGCCAGATTGATAATCTTGTTTTGGTGTTCAATTGTTTCTTGGACTCGTTTAAATGTGTTTTAAATACCGTATGACTAAAGCATTTCATGTTTATGAAATGTAGGTACTTTCTGGGATGCCGGAAGACGATCAAGCTCAGCGAAGAACCGAACACGATAAATATACACGCTTCCGCACTTTGATAAATTGTAAATCTTAAACAACGAATTCAACCACGTTATGTAGAATAACTAGTGACGTGTAAAAGTTTTAATAAACCCGTATTTCCGATGTATATGTAGTAATTAATTACATGATTATTTTCCCTAAACATACGTTAAACCTTGATTTACAAGAACGGGTGTTACATAGCCAAGCTAACACCCACCTTAGTTTACAATTGTTTTGCAGAATATGTTTCAGGATATAGCTCCAGGATATATACTCAGGATAACTCGAAAGATTAGAGGATTGGCCCCCTCTCTCACGTACAAGGGATCCTGATCCCTTCACAGGTTTAAAGGTATTCACCTTTCTTCCGAATTGGGTTTAAACACCCCGCCTGGAGCGCAAGTTATTCAGGGATAGTTCAAGGTGGCGGGACCAGTCCATGTAAAAGTGGCTGACAATTTCGTTACTATTGGCTATATCCTGAATCCTAAAGGTATATGAGGATTGATCACCCTCTCTCACGAAAGGGTATTTTCATACTCTCTAAGGTTTAAAGGTTTTCACCTTTCTAAGTCTTGGAGTTTATACACTCCCGCCTGTAGCGCATGAAAATTTGGGATTTTCCCCAGGATACAAGGGATTTATCTCCAGTACATCTTTGGGTTTTACCCTTGGGATCTAAAAAATTGCCTATACAATGGAAACTGACATTCAGAAGATTTCTAAGTATTTGAAGACATTGTACACAGGGGACATTCCTACCAAGGCAGTGATGTAAAGCTCAAAGGCTAAAGTTCGGAACTAGTATGCTAAATATCTCACACAGGGGACATCTTCATTGGAAAAGTTGCAAGGAGATTGAGGTTTGATAAAAGGGTTATATTCTACTCCGGGTATGATCTTTCCTTTGTAAGCATCGTCTAAGTTTTTAGTAACATTATGTTAAGTATCCTGATATATTCTCAAAGTCCTTTTCAGGATATTTGATTAGGGTGTTTGAAACTAATATTAGTCTGGAACTTTGATCATTTAAATATTATCAAAACTTGGTTTTGAAAAGATAGATTGTTTTTCACTTTCTAAAGAAATTTCTACAAAGTTGAAGGAACGTTTGGAAGTTCTATCTAATAAAAGGTTTTTACAGTATATCGCTGAGCATACTGATCAGGATATTTTCATAAGATAGTAATATAAAATTTTTACAAAGCTAAGAATTACACTAAGTAATGCGAGGCAATAACAAACAAATAAAAAGATGAAATTATTCTTGAAGCAATCAATACTGGTTGATAACCGAGGGTTTCATCCTGAAACCCAGGACCCATCCACCTTCGGCTATCAAATTGTTTCGACACAGAAATAAATTGTTCATAAAAACATAAAATTGTTCGAATGATTTAAAGGAAATAAGCTCTAGGGGGTAGTGCCTTCTTGGTCCATAGTGGTTTCAGCAACATCCGTCTTGGGATCCGCCTCAGCATCCTTCTCAGCATCGATTGCTTTTTCAACTGCTTTGGAAGGTTCTTCGACTGTTGATTTGAAAGAGGTGCCGCCGAGGTTCTTCAGCTTGGTCTCCCAAGCACCAACATCCCAAGAAGGGCATTCGAAACCTAATGTTTTGGCTTCATGAGCCATCTTCAACCTGGCTTGAAGGAGAGAAATGACGACGGAACTTTTGAGGCTTTCCCGGTAGCTGACCATATCCCGTTCGTACTGCACATGGGCGGCTTCCAGATCGGCCTGGGCTTGAAGGGTAGCTTTGTTGAGAGCAACTTGGTGTTCCTGGATCATAGCTTTGAATTTCTCCTCGTAGTGACGAGATTTGGCGGCTGCAATCATGCCTTGATCGGAGATTGTGATTTCTGCTTCCTTTAGCTTAGATTCAAGCGTTTTGTTAAGCTTGCAGGATTCTTGATATAAATGAACCAGACGCTCAAGACCCTACAAAGATAAGAGGACAGGGATTAATATTGTTAAATCTTTGAAAATAATGTAAATCGCAGGATATGATATGAGAATACTAACCTGGTTAAGAAAAGAAGTCATAAACCCACTGGCTTCAATGAACCCGTGCTTCTCATAAGGAAAGGTGTCAGAAATGACAGGGGAATCAGGTTCTTTCCTTTTGCGGGAACTGGAACTCCGGGGTTTGGTAGCCGGTGAAGGTTTGGGAATAATGATGGCTTTGGAACTGCTAGGTTTAGATGTGGCTGTGGTCTTGGGGCTAGGTTCTTTCTTGACCTGGATCTGGTCAGAATAGCTGTCCAGTTCGTCAAGGTCAAAGACTTCAGGGATCTTAGCTGGTGCTGCATAAAGGGAAAAGTTTTACTCTTTATCTTATCATTATACTGTTTTGACTAATTATTTTGAAAGCAATTCTTACCAGACATCTCGGATGATGAGTATTGACTGGAACTCGGGACGTGTGTGGTGAAAGTCCTGTCTATTGCAGGTAACTGGTAAACAGTATTGATTCTCTCTTCTGACTCAGTGGTAGGGGGAGCAACTTCCTTGAAGTTCACTGCATAAAGATCAGAAAGAAGAGTATTAATAGAAGATAACAATCAAATGGTCTATGAGGATATTTATGATCCTACCGGTGGTTAACCACTCCACCGGAAGGCTGGCACCCTCAGCAATGGAGTCTCGTTTGACAAAGAAAATTTTGCGTTGCCATCCGTCTTCATTTTTGGTGGCTTTGAGAATCAGGGGTTTGCTGGAGGTCGAGAAGAGCAAGAACCGGCTAGAGCCGTGGGATCGGAGGCGATAAGCAATAGGCAAATCCTCGATGCGAAGGTCGGAACAATGGAGATTTTTTATTTGATTAAGTACAATTAGTACTCTCCAAACCATGGGCATGGTTTGAGCAAAAGAGATGCCGGTGGTTCGAAAGAATTGCATCATGAATTCAGGAAAAGGGTATCGAAGACCTAGTGAAAAAGGATATGCTGGAAAACAAACCCATTCAGTGGAAGAGACATCCGATCGGATTGACCGATCGAATGGTCTGAAGACCGTGTTATCAGGGAAAGCGCCGGAAGCTCTTAAAGCTGCAATGTCTGCGTTGTCAAAAGCACAGATCTCCTTTTCGGGATTTTTAAGGAGATTCTGCTGGGTGAAGGTTTCGGCGTCCATTGCGAGTAAGGTGATGTAAATTGATAAAAAGTAAATCGGAAATGGAGGATTACTTGAAGGTTCTGATGAAGATATCTGCTTTTCAAACAAGAAAAGAGAAGATATAGGGGCATTGTGGATCTTCATTGAGTAAAAAACGCGTTGGAGGTTACGATGTGATCTTGACCGTCGCTTCGTTTTAAATGTCTTGAGTTATGGGATAAGATTTTTGAAATATATCCGTTGGATTGGTATACCAACCGATATATTTGGGGACAATTGTTAGGGGTCATTTTCTTTGCATACATATCCTGACCAATATCCTGCCTTTGTTTGTTTATTTGTGACCAGGATGCTGGAAGAGGATATTGCTAACATCTTAGGCGATATCCTGAGGTTTATTGAATTAACCACGTGCAGGTTAACGGCTGAGGCTTGTTAACGGTCAAGTGGACTTCTTCTCCTCAAGACTCGGACGAGTTTGTTGAAGGAGAGACGTTGAGCCCGAAAGACCAGGTCTACAACGTTCGATGAAGGAATATTCGGTGGATCCCGGAAGTTTAGGATAGTTTGTTATTTTATCTTTACTATAAATAGGTGAGGGCGGATCAGTTTAAGGCACACAGTTTTTACTAACACTCTCGAACACTCTCACTCTCTAACTCATTACAAACACCACACTTGTATTCAAATTTTATTGTAACACGTAGTCGATTCGCACCACATCCTGCACTGTATCCTGACGTTTGAAGTAATAAGAAGAACAAGGCAGCTGCGATTGTCAGCTCCCGAGGTTTTATGCCGGCGATCTAGATTGATCAAGGGCTTTCCTCGTACATCTCGTGTCGTTTACTTTACTTTTGCTCATTGTTTGATCATAGATACAGCTCAATATCCTGAGCCGTATCCTGAACACTGATTTCCTAATTAACTCAACAAGTATATTTTCAAATACACTTTCCATCACACTACCTCACTTTACTAATTTGATCACTTAATTGCTTCGGTAATTTTTGACCAAAACAGGTTTAACTCCCCATCCATTATTAAATATTTAGAACCAATGACGGGAGACATGTTTACAGCACGGTATGCCGACTGTCATTTTGATGAAACGATGTTCCCAGTCTTAGGGGGAGATAAGGACAAAGAAAGACTGGTAACACAAGAAATAACGTGGAACGCATCATCACTATCAAATCTCGACCCCCGAAGTGGTCAATGTGAATATGAAGTCCAAAAGATTATACATTTGCAAAGAATAGCGAATGAATTACCAGATGCATTCACAGACACGAATAGAGTGACAAAGTCACATGTATCAGCATCCAATGCACCTGCTCGAATTGAAGTAATCCCAGAAGCGATTACTATACAACGAAAGCGTGGGAGGCCAATCGGTTCCAAAGACAAAAACCCACGGAAATGAAAAGAGCAAAGTAACGCAGTTGGTGAAAACTCACAAAAGATTATAAATGAAACCCCGGTAGTGGTAAATGTCCCGGAAGAGACAACTATAATTCCAGAGGAAAATGAAGTTTCAGAAGAAACACCGGTACCGAAAGAAAACGAGATCTCTATTAATTATGTACAAGATAGTACAATGTGGAACCGGAATAAAACACGTGTTGATGATATATTCGCATATGCTATAGCAACGGATGTAATCAATGAAAATGATTACGTACCTAAAACTTTAGAAGAGTGCATGCACAGAAATGATTGGCCAAGATGGCAAAAAGCCATAAATGCCGAATTAAATTCGCTCGAAAAGCGACATGTTTTCGGACCTGTAGTCCGAACACCCATAGACGTCAAACCAGTAGGTTATAAATGGGTGTTTGCAATAAAAAGAAATGAAAAGAATGAGATTGTGAGATATAAGGCTCGACTTGTAGCGCAAGGGTTTTCCCAAATCCCAGGAGTTGAATATGAGGAAATGTATTCCCCTGTAGTGGATGCGATAACCCTTAGGTTCCTAATCGGCCTCACAATCTCTGAAGGACTTCATATGAGACTAATGGATGTCGTCACCGCATACTTATACGGGACACTTGAAAAGGACATCTACATGAAAATCCCTAAAGGATTAAAATTGCCTGAAGCATTAAAATCAACACCTCGAGAAATGTGTTCTATAAAGATCCAGAGATCTTTATATGGTCTCAAACAATCTGGTCGTATGTGGTACAATCGACTTAGTGAATATCTCGAAAAAGAAGGATACAAGTCTAATGTAATCAGTCCATGTGTCTTTATAAAAAGATCACTCTCAAATTTCACTATAATAGCAGTCTATGTTGATGATATCAACATCATCGGATCTCTTGAAGAGATAGAGAAAGCTGCTCAGTTGTTAAAGAAGGAATTTGAAATGAAAGATCTCGGTATGACAAAATTATGTATCGGACTACAATTTGAGTATATGTGCAATGACACATTTTTCCATCAATCAAACTACATCCAGAAGATGTTAGTACGTTTCAATATGGATAAAGCACATCCCTTTAGCGTACCTATGGTTGTCCGACCGCTGGATCCACACAAGGATCCTTATCGCCCTCAAGAAAAAGGCGAAGATGTACTTGGTCCAGAAGTACCGTACTTAAGCGCGATCGTTGCCCTTATGTATCTCGCAAATAACACAAGACCTGACATTGCATTTGCAGTACATGTACTAGCGAGATACAGTTCGAATCTAACACGTAGACACTGGAATGGTGTAAAACATATCTTCCGGTATATTTGTGGGACACAAGACTTAGGTCTTTTCTATCAGAAAGATCAAAAGTCCCAGCTTGTTGGGTATGCTGATGCCGGATATCTATCAGATCCTCACAAAGCAAAATCTCAGACAGGTTATGTATTCACATACGGTGGCACAACAATTTCTTGGAAATCGACTAAACAAACACTTACAGCAACATCATCAAATCATGCGGAATTAATAGCACTATATGATGCTGGTCGAGAATGTGTGTGGTTAAGATCAATGATTAATCACATACAGGAAGCATGCGGACTAGAACAGATCAAGAAGGAGCCAACAATTATTTATGAAGACAATGCTGCTTGCATAGCTCAGATCAGAGAAGGTTACATCAAAGGTGATCGAACAAAGCACATCTCACCAAAGTTCTTCTCAACATATGACTTGCAGAAAGAAGAGGAAATTGATGTTCGCCAAATCAAGTCAAGTGAAAATTTAGCTGACCTGTTCACAAAATCTTTACCTATAAGCAGTTTCGAGTAGTTATCACATAAGATCGGGCTTCGTAGGTTAAAAACGTTATTTAAATTGAGGGGGAGCATTATACACGTTGTACTCTTTTCCTTGACTAAGTTTTGTCCCATTGGGTTTTCTTAGTAAGGTTTTTAACGAGGCAACATAACTGGTCATGCAGTATCAATTTATCATATATATCCTGAAGTATCGATTTAACATCATCCTGAAGAATGTTGTTAATAGTGTATAATGAACAGTATGTATATCTGAGGGGGGGGGGGGGTGTTATAAAACCAGATATACAAGCCCCACCAAATAAATGTTTTGGGCAGTTACACAATAACCATTCAGAGGTTATTATCTATATCTGTTAGATGTATGTATAGACATATCTTGTATCAAATGTGAATGCAGAGATTTGGAGTTTCTATACAAATTCCAGTTTGTTTCTTATCATAAACCATTAAAATGTCAAATGACCAAAATCATAATTGTAACATCTAGAATACAAATTTAAATTAGTCAAACGATAAACAAAAAAAATCAAAATAATGTAGCAGTAGCAGTAGTAGGAATGTCACACCCTAATTTCCACGTGCATCTCGGTGGGCCCGGATGGGGAGTCATGTGACGTAAGATTGATATTTATCAGAATTCAAACAACACAGACCGAAATGTTCAAAGTTCAAATTTACAAATACAACGACTTGTAATAAAGATCCACATACGGATCGTAGAAAATATACAAAATGATGTTCAACAGACTGTGGGCATAACTAAGGACTTGCAAGATCCTCTACGTCACTACCAAGTAGCTCCCAGCCTATTAAGTGGGTTTTTTTAATCTTCATATTTTATATAGCAATATGGTACTCAAATTAAAGATAAAAAGACGCTCGATTTTACGGTGAAATTTTTATGAAAAAATAATGTCGTATAAAAAAGTTATGAACGTTTAAAAATGGGGGTGGAAAATGCATGTGCCTTGCATGTGGAGAGAGAAAGTTCATAAATAGGATTTTCCCAAGATACCATTGCACTCATCCTTTCTCATACCATTTCATCTTAACAATTGATTTGAAAAATGAATGGTTAAGATTCCTTCTCATCCTATTTAGGGAAAATTAACTTTTTATTTGATCTTACCCCTAGGGGAAGGATCCACTAAAAAGTGGATTTTGCCTAAGTAGCCTAAGAAGGATTGTGATGATGACATGTGACACTCCTAATAAGTAGGAATGAAGGGCATTTTGGTCCTTATAAATAGGAGTGAAAATGACATGTGGCATCCTTTTGTTTTTTTAAAATAAAACAAAAAAAATCTAGTACAAAAAAATCTAGCACAAAAAATCTAGTACAAAAAAATATAGCACAAAAAAATGTAGTACAAAAAAATATAACACAAAAAAATCTAGTACAAAAAATATAGCACAAAAAAATGTAGTACAAAAAAATATAACACAAAAAAAATCTTGTACAAAAAAATATAGCACGAAAAAATTCAACAAAAAAATGTAGTACAAAAAAATTCAGCACAAAAAATTGAGAAAAAACAATTTAAGACAAAAAAATTCAGCACAAAAATATAGTAAAAAAATCCAGCACAAAAAAATGTTATACAACATAGAAATACAACACATTTTAGTGGGTTTTTTTAGTATTCATATTTTATATAGTAATATGATACTCAAATTAAAGATAAAAAGACGCTCGATTTTACGGTGAAATTTTTATGAAAAAATAATATCGTATAAAAAAGTTATGAACGTTTAAAAAATGGGGGTGAAATATGCATGTGCCTTGCATGTGGAGAGAGAAAGTCCATAAATATGATTTTCCCAAGATACCCTTGCACTCCTTTTTCCTACACTTTCATCTTAACCATTGATTTGAAAAATGAATGGTTATGATTTTCCCAAAAAACATAAGAGGTGCATGCCTAAATTGAAATTAGGCAAAGTAATTTAAAAAAATAAAAGGATGATTGGTTGACAAGAACTGGGCCCCACCACTTACCCCTCTCCTCACCGATCGACATGTTAAGGTTGGTGGTGGACACGCCGCACGGCATTGTGGGTTGCCGAATGGGGTTGCCGAAGGCACCCTGCCCACCCTTATGAGCAGACCAAGGTTCAATCCTTAAAATAGGAGGTGTAAGTATTGAAGAAGAAAAATTAAGTGTTAAAAAAAAAGAAGGGTTAACTATTGATGAGTTTCAAGAAAAAAGAGCAAAGATTAGTCGGTGAATCAACCCGACCCGCTTTTACCCTTGCTCTAATTATCAAAACCTATTTATCCAAAGCCTCACAGACCCTTCGACATCTTCCGTCAAACACCTTCTCCGGTGGCACATCGGAAATCGATTCGGAACACTGCCACAAATATACAACTTTCGGTGAATTCATAATAACTTCAGATCACGCTTATTGTTTCTCTGATCAGGTTTTTTTTTTTTAATTTACAGTTGTTATTAATTTATTTAATTTGATACATGAATGTTTGCATCATCTTTATTTCTTTGGCTCATTTGTCGTTCTTGTTATTATGAATTTAGGTTTTAGGGCAAAAAAAAATGATAGAATGTGTATCCATTTGATTATACCGCAAGGATATATATGTATGTATATTTGGAACGGTGAAAAACTGATTTAGGAATTGATTTTTTTGTTTTGTTTTTACGGTGCATTATGAATTTGTGATTGGATGATTAATTCCCCATGTGATATTAGTTTTGATCTGTGAATTGATTTTGGTGTGGATTGTGCTGACAAAAGTAAACGACAATTAGAGAAATAGGAAATGTGTTTGCAAGTTTCATTTTTTCTTATTGTATCATGTTTTTTATTATGTGATAAACCTTATTTGGCCCGAATCGTTGAACCGACCTCCCGAAACACGTGGCCTTAGTATCTCTGTTTGGTCTGAACGAATACTATGATTTCGTGAACAGTTATATAAAAAACTAGTTTACATGTATATATTTCGTTAAGGCCGAAGGGCACATTTGTTCGAGCTCGAACAAGGCACACGAATTCTCAGGGCTGGCCCTGACTAGACACCTTAGAGGACATAACGAATGTTCGGTCGATATACATTTGCACGGATTCTGTAGAGTCATCAGGTAATCGATACATTTCATTAAGGACAAAATAGTTCAGAGGGTAAAATAGTCATTCGGCACAGTCATTTAGAGGTCCAACCAAACAACACTTACTGACTCACCACTTATTGGTTCAGAGTCTCTTACCATTCAGACCTGTCACAGATTCGGTTTTTTAATTTCTAGCGAAAAGCTATATAGAAAATTCTGTAGGAACCCATAAATAAATTTTGGGTGAACCCATTATAAAAAAACTATCCAGTGATTCACTGGTTAAGCGCGCTGTTTTCAAACTTGACTTCATGAGTTTGAATCCCACATCAGCTCGTTTTTATTGTTCTTTGTTCTTTTTAATTTTAAACTAATATTCGAGTTAAACAAAAGCGTGAACTATTAGAGTTAACATGGCTGAGCTTTAGTCGATTACTTGTTAGTCAAACTATTTTGTTTGTTGCAGGTCTGGGTCATGCCTGAGCTTTTTTGTTATGTACTTGAAAATTCATTTTAGTTTTCTTGGTGGCTATTAGATATAAATTAATTTAATTTCATTTGGTCTTTATTAACCAATTAAGAGAAATAAGCAATGGAAATGGTTCAGTTAGATGCTTTTGTCGTTGGAACCGCCAAACCGGCTCAAATAAATGCTCATTTGGTCAAGTTTTATGCTTTTGTCGTTGTAATTCGAACTAAAATGACCATTTTTAGATGTACCGGTTCTAACTCGAATTCGTTATGTAAAAGTTTATTACAAATCAATTTGTTTTTTAGAGACGAAGATAGATAGTGGGATAGGAATGCCCTTTAAAGCATCATAGGAAAAATGTGACTTTAGTGATAAAGCCCGACCCGACCCAAAAAAACTAACGTTGGGTTGACCGAAATTCAGGCACTTTAAAAAGTGAACCCAGTGAAAAAAAAATCCTTGATCCGCCACTGTGCCTGCTTTATGGTGATAGAACACGAACATGGTGAATCTTATTATTATAAAAAATGGCAAATTGCATAAAGAATTATTAAACTGTATGTATTTTTTCATTAACATTATTGTCAAATAATGCAAGATGTGATTTTTGTTCTTAAGGGCCATTTGGTAAAAGTGTGTGCACTTGTTCCCTTTGCCAGTGGTTAGTACCATAGTTGTTAAAAGCCATCGCCTCTTGCGCCTAGGCCCATTTTTCAGGCGAGGCGAGGCGAGGCAGTTGCGCTTTAAGTCGAGGAAATTGCGCTTTAGCTCTCCATGTGATGGTTCAAGCGCACATTCCGGCAAGATTCCTAGATTCTGGAGAGTTTTCGGCTAAATTCCGACAAGATTCTAGCTAAATTTCTACTTTTAATCAAGGAAAACTACTTTTCTACACTAATACACTAATATTTTGGTACTAATTAGATGATATAAAGTGTTACATAATAGACTTTGTTTATTTTATTTGAAGAATAGTATTCTTTTTCTAATACATAATATATTTTTAATTTTTTTTCATTATGCGCTTTATTTTTATCAGGCCCTCGCTTTTTTTGCGCTTTGTGCCTAGGCCCCAGGCTAGGCATATGCGCCTTGAGTGTGCCTAGTGCCTTTAATAACTATGGTTAGTACTATTCAGATTCATAATATATTTGACTTTATTCACCTTGCATGTGTTCCATTGAGATTGATTTTGTTGTTTCTACACAATATAGGTCTCCGTTATTGATTTCTGGTTGTAATATGTCGAATGTGATGTGTATTAAGTTGCATATTGAATCCGGTTGATAAATCGAGAAATGAGATCTGAAGTAGGTTGATTGATGTCGATCTACTGTTTTGATTGTTAGTTGTAATGAATCTGACTCAAATTAGGTTAACTGGTGATGAAATTGATCGGTTTTGCAGGAAACGATCGGGATTTACGTATAGTTATTAGCCGTAGTTCAGAGGGGTAAAAAAGTCATTCTTCACAGTCTTTCAGAGGTGCAACCAAACAACACCTTACTGGCTACTCAGAGCCTCTTACCATTCAGACCTCTTATTGGTTTAGCACTTACCCAGTCAGAGGTTGCCAAACAGCCTAGTCAGTTGAATAATAAACCGCTATGGCTATGAGGAAGCTCTCGCTGTCGAAGCTTCTCCGCTTCCGCCACCACACAACTCGTATAATCGCTTCTTCAATTTCTTCGTCATCTGATCCCTTTTCCCATTCCTCTTCAATCGAATCTCAACATTTCACTAATATATCCAGTCGGTATATATCTACACTCGGCTTTTATAGGCACGCTGACAGTGCTAGATTTGTAAACAACTTCTCATTACCATCATCTTGTCGTTCCTTTTCCACTCATGGAAGAAAAACCACCGAGGGTGAACAACTGTCGGAGCCAGGGTTCTTTGATTACGATTATGCTATCAGCGACGATGTGGGGTTTTCCGGTGAGGTTAGTGGTGCAGTTGGCAGTGGCGAAGAAGCGATTCTTCCGATTCGTTGCCTAATTCGGTTTCTGGATACAGTGCATGATCTTACTGGCATGCCTTGGTAAGCTTATATTGATTTGCTTATACTTAATGAAAGTTATTATTGACTTTTGAGTTTACTTGACTGCATATTTACTGAGCATTTTAAATTCGGAGTTAAAAATGGCATACATTTGTTGGTTATAGTACTACCTTTGTTATGGATTCACATTATCATGATGAAACCGATGTGCATTGGTAAGGAAAACCGAAGTTGTAGTGAAGTATTCTAATGAAATGCACAAATTGCTAGCTGCATTCAAGCTTTTGGTAATCGGAAATATTGAATTTGCAAATTACTAACTGCTTCAAATTTTGGTGTTATGTTGGTAACACTATCAGGATGAATCTGTAGTTCAGCTTATGGAGAGGAACGTGCAATTTAAATTGTTGATTATCGTTTTTAATCGTAGTGGTTCCAAAGTGATATATTGAACTTTGAGAACAAAATAGTTAATTTGAAGTTTAATATTGATGTAAATCAATTCTAGTATATGTTGTTGGTGTTAAATTAGTAACATAAAAGGTTATATGAATCTTTTATTCAACTAGATGTCGATTTATGAAATTAATCACACGCAGTATTTTCTGTTGTCTCTTCGCTTTCCCAAAATTTTAATCTAGAATATGTAAACGATGTTTGTTAATTGTGTGTGAACGTGTGAAGACCCTAGTTTCTCAACTACCTATAATTCTTACAGTTTCATCTTTCTTTTGCTAATTATTATCAGTCATATAGATTGGCTTTAACCTTGTTTTAATTTGAGACTTAACTTTGAAGGTGGATGGTTATCATAATCTCGACACTAGCTCTTAGAGTTGCCATACTTCCTGTGCTTCTTGTACAGCTTCGCATATTGAAGAGGAATGCTGAGTTGGCACCGCAATGTCAGTCACATCTTGCTCTGATCTTTTTCTTACCTTACCATTGTATGGGGAAATTAGACGTCTCGTAAGAACTAAGAACACAGAAACAATGGAGAATAAAGCAAGTAATTATACATAATTATCTACTCAGGAATCAGGATACATCAATGGTCTTTTTTTTTTATTTTCAGTCAACTAATAGAAGTGAGAATATCTTATCTAGTGAACGATTCTGCTTACAGTTATAAATATAAGTGATTCAAGAAGATATTGACTTGTTAAACCTAAATATGTTTGTTTTGACTTGTATATGTTTCTTATAGTGCCTCCACCATTTCCACCACCTTTCTCAGGAAAGAGTTGGATAGAACAGTACAAACGCTTTCGGGACAAAAGGAAAGAAATTGGTTGCCCACCATTTCTATGGATATTAGCATATCCGTCTGTTCAGGTTAATCATCCGCAAATGTTTATAGATGTTAAACTTAGATTTACTGTATATTAACACCCCATCTGCCTCTTCCGTTGATTTTCATTTGCAGATTCCCTGTTTTATCTTAGGGACTGCAAGTGTCCGACAAATGGCGCTGGACCATCATCCTGGTTTCGAATCTGTAATTGTTCATATTTGGTTTTAGCTTTAATTTTATGCACTTTGAAGTCATTGATGATTTCTGAAGTCGGTATTCTATCAGGGGGGCACTCTTTGGTTCCAAAATCTGATTGAATTGCCGCATGGTGCGACAGGCTACATTTTTCCCCTGTTGTTAGCTTCACTGCATCTTCTCAATGTTCAGGTAATTCAATTCGCTTCACTTTGACTAATTGACTTGATGATTAATATGATAATTAAGCATATGACTACATTATAGCAATCATATCAAGCATATGTGATATGACTACTATATTATAGACTCTCAGTCTGGTTTACTTAGTTTATATTCTATGATTCTGAATTTATGGATCATGTTTTTCAATCAGGTTTCATTTGACAAGTCTTCTTTGACAAAGCTGCCAAATTTAATTGGTGTGTTAGCAAAGGTGAGTAAAATTATTCATGTACCAAAGCCTGTTATGTAAACTTGGCTGATTTTATTATAAATCTCTTGTAATCAAAATTCATGGTAGCATTACAATGGTGGTTAAGCCGTAAGTGTGGGAGCTTTTATCATGTTCCTATGTGTAAGTTAAGTTTTTAGGTTGTTCTGGAGGGTATTTTATAAATGATTTGTATCACTTAAGCATAAATGGGAATATACATTATGTTAGCTTATTTATGTAAAACTAGTGGGCTATGCAGTTAATGTGGTAAAATATCGGATATCGGTTAAGGACCGATATTTGAGATATAGGGTATCTCGGTGAGATATCGGTAATTTTAATATGATGCAGAATTTATATATATAGCAATTTAACACCAATAATTCAGTGATATATCTGTGATATATCGGTCAAATATCGTCGATAATATCGGTACCGATATTCTGACCGATATTTGACACCGATATTTTACTAGGGGACTGATATAACCGATATATCACTGATATTAACTGCATAGCTAGTGGGTTACCGCAGCGGGTTCGATACGTAGATAAAATAAGCAAAGCGCGAGAGTTAAAGTTGTTTGATGTTTTAGTTAAGGGGCTAAACATGTCATAATTAAAGTTGAGGGGCTAAAGTTGTTTACTATTAAAATTGAGGGGCTAAAGTTGTTTTAGTTAAGGGGCTAAACATGTCATTGTTAAAGTTGAGGGTCTAAAGATGTCATTATTAAAGTTGAGGGTCTAAAGATGCCATTATTAAAGTTGAGGGGCTAAAGTTGTTATTATTAAAGTTGCGGGAGTAAAGTTGTTTGATGTTTTAGTCAAGGGGCGAAACATGTCATTACTAAAGTTGAGGGGCTGAAGTTGTTTATTATTGAAGTCGAGGGGCTAAAGTTGTTTGATGTGACAAAATAGCATATTTATGGTATATATAATAACCCAAGACATGTATTCTAACATCTGTGTGTGCGCGCGCTTTGCAGTATTATAGGTACTACTTGCAGTTTCTCACTTTTCCTATGCTTTTTGCTGGATTTTATCTTCCACAGGTAAACTAAATTTCTCATATTTGGCAGCTAATGCGATTGCAGTTTAGATCAGTTAAATTTAAACTATATACCAGCAAAACCAATAGTTTCATTCTTGTTTTTTACTGTAAAAGTGGTATATGTACTAAGAGCCGCTATTGATCAATGAAATTGTAATTTTTGAAGAAACTTATTATAAATAATGGCTTCTATTGCTTTTAACAAATATACCCTTGAATATCTGTAAATAAGATATTGAGGGTTACAAAATGATAAGAGGTGGCTAAAAGGGGTCAAATGCGTAAAGTGTATTTTTAGTTCTTAAACCTTGAATATCCGTAAAACATTAAAAGATCAAACGGACAAACGAGTTGAAAGCCACCCAAAGTGTATTTTTAGTTCTTAAACCTCGTACATCATTTTTTTTAAATAGATTAATACTGAAATAATGTAACTTTTGTAATCATATTTGACACCCTAATTGTTTCCTTAAAATATAAAAAGGTTTGTAACTTTTGTAATCTTTTTGCAGGGCAGTTTGATATACTGGACAGCTAATAGTTCCATAACCCTTGTTCAGGTTGGTTTAAGCTTTCTAAGACCCCATTGTATATGATTCTCATTTGACCCACCCTACCCGTTTAATCCATTGTATATAATTCTCGTTGTATAAAACCAAATTGCATACTATATTTAACTAATGAATCTGGCAGCAACTCGCTATGAAGCATCCACATGTTCGTGAAAAGCTGGGATTGCCCGATAAGTTGGCTCCTGTGAATTCTGGAACGTCCCATGAACTCGATGGACTAGAATCCACGTTCACTGTTCCTATGGTTAAAAAACCTATTCAAGAGTTATCAATTCTAGAACTTTTTAATGTAAGTGGTCTTTCCCCTTTCTTTTCGGGTACTTTTGTTGATTTCATTGTTACTAATGTTGTTCTCATCGTGTCATCTGGCTTGTCGGAATTGTTTATAGCTCTCTATCAAACACCTATCAAAAGGGGAACAAGATAGAGCGGTTCGACTTCTAAGGTAGTATGTTGGAGTTTTCATATTAGTTAAATACTTTAATAACTCCTTTTATCAATAACTAGTAAAATTACCCGCGCGTTGCGGCGGGAGTTTGATCGACATCCGTTCGGTTCATTACGACATCGATACGATACTGGCTCCCGGTATAACAACCGAAAGAGAAAAACATAAAAATAAAGTCGAAAGAAAAGTCTATTGAAGTTTAGGGGTTGTTTGATAACTTTATTAAAGTTTAGGTTGTAAGAAATAAAATGAGTAAACTACAGGGGGTGAACGTGAAAGATCACTAAATGACAAAAAAGGACCCTGTATAACAACTGATAAAGAAATCTCAAAAAACAAAGTCGGAAGAAAAGTTTACTAAAGTTTTGGGGCTGTTTAATAACTTTATTGAAGTTTATGGTGTAAAAAGTAAACTAAGTAAACTACAGGGGTTGAACATGAAAAATCACTAAATGACAAAAAAACACTATTTATCAACCTACACCTTTTAATTAATTAATAATTTTTTAATATACATATAATGTATATAAACTGCAGACTGGCACTCGAAAAGGACCCTGAGTATGTCAGAGCATTGATCGTTATGGGGCAAATTTTGATGAAAGAAGAAAAATTAGTCGAGGCTACTGAATATTTGGAGCGTGCTATAGCCAAAGTATAAAGCTCCGGGTTTATTTTATTCAAATTAAAATTTTCTAAATTTATTAATCAAGTGTGACTGCCATTTTCAGTGATTATATTTTTTTTACTTTTTTTTTGCAGCTTCTTCTTGTTGAGAATCCAACAGAGGTTGAGGAGATTGATCATTTGATTCTAGCATCTCTCTGGTCAGGTGTGGCCCTTGCAAAGCAGGTGAATCTTTTTTTTGTATATGTTATTTTTTTAGCGGCAAATTTCTTTTATTCTTGTCGTCTGTGGGACTTGAACCCAAGACCTCCCTCTCCCAAGGTGTTTAAGTGTTTAAAGACTTTGCCTTTGCCAGTGGACCACCACCCCATTGGTTTGTATATGTTGTTTATTACATAACGCTTTTACGACAAGTTTCTATTTCTAGAACTGAGAGATCAGAAGTGGTTTAATATGATCACTTCAAGAAATAATCTAAAGTGAAAAAGCTGGCCATAGCATTCTACTTCATCCTTTCCAGAAGTTCTTGACTTCTATGAATGGTTATTTTTGACGGGTTGAAAGTCTTTTAAAGCGTATTTCTGTTGAATAAAACCTTCTCACTCTTTTTTATACGGAAATTATATTTTTATCAAGAGTAAAGTACACGGATGGTCCCTGTGGTTAACCAAAAATTTGGATTTGGTCCCTTGCTTTTCAAAAGTACATGGATGGTCCCTGTGGTTTGCACTTTGTAAGGGACTAAATGCGTTACAAAGTGCAAACCACAGGGACCATCCACGTACTTTTGTAAAGCCAGGGACCAAACCCAAAATTTTGGTCACCTGACCTATCTGACTCGTCCATTTTGAAACCTCTACTTGAATTTTTTACTTTCTTTGTTAAAAACTCTGGTTTTGGACAGGGTAAAGTTGAAGACGGGATTGTACACCTAGAAAGAATAGCAAATATGAAAGAGCCAGAGGATGCAAAGACCAAAACCCATTATTGTGATGGTTTGTTTATGCTTTCTAGGTAAGAATTTTAGCAAGAGACAGCGTTCAACTTATTCCCTCTAAACCGAATTATAATTAATCCATATATAAGTTTTATAAACAATAGAATTTTTTTGAATATAATTATTTTGGAGGTTACCGATATACAACCGACTGACCAACTGACATTAAAACTGAATTTGCAGTTCTTTAGCAAGCGTAGGACGCAATGGTGAGGCAGCAAAGTATCTGCGCATCTTAACAGCGTATGATCCTGCTTACAGTCGGTACTTGAAAGATGTTGAAAGTGAAGACAATTTTGCAAATGATCTTGAAAATACCAGGAGAAAAGATTACTGATCACATTCACATTCCATCAATTTTTTTTGTTCCTACACAAGTTACAAAGGTATGAAGAAAACCTCAATTATCATCACCATCATCATCTCCCCTTTAATGCTCTTTTTGTTCCAACAATTTTGATATTTTATACTGATTGTTGACTACTGGTAGTTAGATGAAGGGACATACATGACTAATGACTTTCCCTTTAGCTTGTATCATTTTAGGGGATATGACGTGGTAGTAGTAATAACGGGACAAATAAGTAAAACAAAACGTACCCGAAAGAAAACTATGCAACAACCAGAAATGGGATTTTTTTTTTCTTATCCCACATGGATAATGTTATCATTGTTAGTTTTATTTGTTTTGTGTTGTTTGATAATCCCTTTATATACACGGTAGTGAGCAATGTGAACAATCCTAGAAGGTTGTTCATCACCAATCCATTATAAATCTGCATGTCATAAACCAACTCATAATGTTAATTAGTTTGCACCATATATCATCATCATCATACTCAGTAAATCCCCCCAATAGCAAAGCTAAGATAGGGTCCGAGGAGGGTAAGATGTAGACAATCTTACCTCTACCCCATAGGAATAGAGAGACTGCTTCCAGTGAGACCCATGGCTCGAAGTTTGCACCATATATGATCATATAAATGGTTTGGTAAAGTTTACAAACTAACCTCTGAAAATGTCAAGGAAGCATTCTTTGAAACACGCCATCCTGAATGGAGTGCTTTGATTACCATTCTAGCATTCATGGCAATCAGGAACACAACAAATGAAGTCAAGTGAAAAGGTATCTGAGCCGCGTTTGAGAACTGTAGGACGCTTTGCATGAATGCCCCTGAAATCATAAACATGACCGCGACACCAAATATAATATACACGAGATGCTTGCTTTAGGTTTCACCATGTTAATCGGTGTGTCGATTTCTGCCCAGCAATTCTGTAAACAAAAAGATGGATCACTTTGAAGAAAGCTAGAAATCAAGATTGTACGATTTTAATCTTTTTTTTTTCAAAAATTGATTATCTTGAAAAGACTTATTACATATGGTGTCATGCTTACCGTTTGTGTGGAAGTCTTTTTTCTAGTTCTTTAAAGATTGTATCATGATTCAATCATCATCATCATACTCAGTAAATCTCATCAATAGCAAAACTAACGTAGGGTCTAAGGAGGGTAAGATGTAGACAGCCTTATCTCTACCCCATAGGAATAGAGAGACTGCTTCCGGTGAGACCTCCGGCTTGATAGTAATTTTGCATCAAGCCTTGGACATAAGTCATATACCACTCAGCAATTAAGACAAATGTTAAGACGTAGACAGCCTTGGGCAAGCCATGATTCAATGATACTCCAAAACTAAGAGTCAATGAATGTTTTTAACTCACCTCGTTCTATTTCGTTGTCTTCATCGCGGTCGTATTGTAAAAATAACCTATATAAAGAACAAGAAGCATAAAGCATCCAACTTTTAACAAACTCGAAAAGAGGAGATCGATCAAGATAGGTATTGTTCTCTGTTCGGCTCTCAGTTTCCATTCACTAGCTCATGTTTTTCAAGGACTTGTCTAAAGATTCTTGGCGTGATTTGCTCTATTTTCGTTCAGTTTTCACGCCTGTTTCTAATTGCTAATCCCTTAACCTGTAATCAAAATGGAAAAAGTTTTTACCATGTTCAGGGTTGTTACTTTATTAGATTTTTTTTTTTCAAAAACAGCTTATTTACTTTTTTTTAAATTATATGATAAATAGGGTAATTTTTTTAGTGATTTTAGTTCTCGGTTAGTTGTGTCTCGGAGTTCAACGCCTAGAAGACAAGAATCTGGAACATGATTTGATATCTTTAGTATTAGCCCCAAGACACAAAAGTCGTTGTATCGGATAACTAACATCATCATCGTCATACTCAGTAAATCCCACCAATAACGAAACTAAGGTAGGGCCTGAGGATAGCAACTAACCTAGAATTGAAACAAAGAACACCCCAATGGTTTTAAAAATAAATCATTTAAAAAAAGAAAATCCGAACTGTTATCACCAGTTTAGCTTTACTTGCCTGTTCCAAGATATTTTTAGAAAAGGGTATTAGCACTGTCTACTGCATTCTTCCAAAGCCACTTACAACATCCCTTTTGGAACTTTAACAAGTTGATCATTCCGCTATTATTATCATCATCATCAAAGTGGCTCAAAATCTCAGCTTTGGCATACCCCTTGGAAATATGTTCCCCAATTTGAATTCTTTTTCAATCAAACCTTCAAGTTCAACTTGTGATATACATCCGTCCTCATCCGTATCAGCTCTTTTAAAAAGGCTCAAACTATTGGCACACCCAAAGTATTTGCACACTTTAGGGTTTATGTACGCCGTATAGGCCTATACGCGGCGTATAGGGTAGCATAAAAATCAGTGTCTAACTGGTATCGTATAGGCCTATAGGTGTAGTATAGTATCATATCTTATCGTATCGAATAGTGTAGTATAAGTCTCGTATAAGTCATCTATAGGTCTTGTATATGCCTATAGGCCTATACGGGACCTAAACTACAACTATAGTCCTATACGAGACCTATACTACACCTATAGGCCTATACAGGTGTTGTATCGTATCCTATAGTATCGTATAGTTTGGTATCGTATCATATAGTGTAGTATAAGTCTCGTATAGGTTCCCTATGGGTTTTGTATAGGCCTATTAGCCGATACGGAACCTAAACTATACATATAGTGTTATACGGGTGTTGTATTGTATTGTATCATATTGTATTGTATTGTATCGTATCATATAGTGTAGTATAAATCTCATGTAGGTACCCTATAGGACTTGTATAGGCCTGTAAGCCTATACAGAACCTAAACTACACCTATAGTGTTATACGGGTGTTGTATCGTATTCTATAGTAACATATCATATGGTATTGTATCGTATCATATAGTGTAGTATAAGTCTCGTATAGGTCACCTATAGGTCTTGTATAGGCCTATATGGGACCTAAACTACACCAATAGTCCTATATGGTACATATACTACACCTATAGGCCTATATGGGACCTAAACTACACCAATAGTCTTATATGGTACATATATTACACCTATAGGTCTATACGGGTGTTGTATTGTATCGTATAGTTTGGTATCGTATCATATAGTGTAGTATAATTCTCGTATAGGTTCCCTATAGGTAGGGCTGGCAATTGGGTACCTGTTAAGACACGATTAGACCTGTTTGACTGAAAAATACACCCTTTGATTTTTTTAATTTTTAAAATAATTAAAATTACAATGCTAGGATCTATCATTTATTCATCTTTGTACATAAAACATAAAACTGTTTTATAAACATGAGGTAGAAAGTAGTTAAACGAGTCATAATCATGTTTGAAACTTATGTTGTGCGCGTCGTCAGAAACCTGTTAAACCTGTTAAGACACGATTTGCCAGCCTTACCTATAGGGCTTGTATAGGCCTATACGAGACTAAACTATACCTATAGTGCTATATGGGACATGTACGATACTAAATAGGCCTATACAAGACCTATAAGCTTATACGGGACCTATACAAGACTTATACTACACCATATGATATGATATACTACACCTATAGGCTTATACGAGATGATACTACACATATATGCCTATACAAGATTTGTACTACACTATACGATACGATAGACCTATACGAGACTTATACTACCACATATGATACAATACTACATCAATATTATACTATACGATAGAATACTTAACAATGTTTTTTATTTATTTAGTTTTTAAAATTACTTATTATAAAAGTTTGCTAAAACAATAAATATTGTATAAAAGTGTTTGTAAAAAAAGGCGTACAGGTCTGTACTCGGCGTATATAAAGTGACAAATTCCCACATGATCAAATATTCTCTTGCATTTTGTAGCATATAAATAATGTCATCAAAATCTATGTTTTTAAAGAAATTTGTATTTATCAAGTAATGAATCTTATAGAATAAAAGAGTAAATTACAAAAATCGTCATTTATGTATGTCATTTATTGCAAACTGTGTCCTTTGTCTTCAATAATTACAGAAAACGTACCCGATGTTTGCAAACTCTTGCAAGTTATGTCCTTTAGCCCTAACTCAGTTAATTTTTGTGGTTAAATCTGACCAAATGGACCCCACATGAGGGTATTTTTGTGGTTAAATACTTAAATCTGACCAAGCGGACCCACATGAGAGTAAAATGACCAAAATACTCTCATGTGGGGTTCATTTGGTCAGATTTAACCACAAAAAACTAACTGAGTTAGGGCTAAAGGACATAATTTGCAAGAGTTTGCAAACATCGAGTACGTTTTCTGTAATTATTGAAGATAAAGGATACAGTTTGCAATAAGTGACATACATAAAGAACGATTTTTGTAATTTACTCAGAATAAAATATTACTTAACAATAGTTAAGGGAAAATAAAAATAAAAGTTAAAAGTATTAATCACAAATTACACGGTGGTGGTGGTAATGGTTGTGGCAGGTGGTGGCTGCCAAAGTGGTGGTGGTGCAATGGTGGGCATCCACGTCATCATACAATAACGGGGTTAGACCTTGATTAGAAAAAGCCCGTTGGTAGAAAATATGTTTAAAAGGTGAGACCTTCACGAGACAGTTCGTTAGTTGGAATTGTTATCGACTAATTCATAATAGTTGAGATTATTTAAATCCATTATTCCTATTTTTGTAGCACTTTGAAGAAATTTTTTTTTTTTTTTTTTGGTTTAAAGGTCGCTCCGTTGACTTTCAATACTATTTGATGTGGTTTCAAATAATTAATTTCATTGTATATGTTATTCAATCATTTTATTGGTGTAATTTATTGAGTATGATGATAATTGTATATGTTATTCAAGTATTCGTATTCTAATTATTTCAACTCTATGAGTAAATTTGGTCACAATAATTTCGTTTTTTCAAAATATATCATCCATCTTTTGTATTCTCGGAACCTCAACATATTATCCTCTTAAACAATATAAAACACCTATAATTGTGTTTGTTCATTTTCACAAAAGACTCAATACTGAGAATTTTATTGCTATTCTCAAGCTTCTTACGTTGTCTCTGGTATTATCGTTGTTTTGATTGTTGTGCCATAAAAAACACGCGTAAGTAAACGTGAAATATGTTTTAAAGAAATATGTCACACATGATCTCAACCAATTATAATTCTTCTTGTTGATCTTGATTATTATGATTTTTTTTATTTTTCTAGAATATAACTTTTAATCCCTGGAAACTATAAATATTTTTTGTTTGTAAATGATGATCCCAATTGAAATAAAAAAAATTAAGGTGGTGTTTGTTTTTTTGGCCAGAAGCACTTCTGGCCACTTATGTCTGCGCCGCGCAGACGCGCGCAGAGGTTTGGATTCCGCAGCTTGTTTGTTTTCTCGCAGACCTTTCATTAAAAAAGTCTGCGAGACCTCTTCACCACACATACATGATTCCATGTCTTCTTGGAACCTCTTCTTGGCAGACCTCTCCTTCCACCACCTCCACCACCACATCCTCCGCCACCACCTCCACCTCCGACACCCCTGCTCCGACACCATCATCGTCATCATCTGTTATCATCATCATCATCGATGGCAAACAAAACCCCCAAATCGATCAGAAACAAAACCCCCAAATCGTCATCGATCTGTTACATCATCATCATCATCATCGATCTGTTACATCATCATCATCGATCTGTTACATCATCATCATCGATCGGTTGGTGGTGGGTTAGGGTTCAGATGACGGGGTAGCTGTGGTGTAGTGGTGACGGTGGTGGCTGTGGTGTAGTGGTGACGGTGGTGGCGGTGGTGAAGTGGTGGCGGTGGTGATGATGATGGCGGTGGCGGTGGTGGCGGTGGTGAAGTGGTGGCGGTGGTGAGAGTAGAGAGAGATCACTGTGTGACTGTGTGTTGTGTGTGTGTTTTAAACCTTAGAAGAGGTTTTATATATAAAAAAAACAAACCCTCTTCTCCTTGCAGACTGCAGACATTTGGTCCACCTCTTCTCCTGCAGTTGCCTGCAGATGTGGTCCGCAGACTGCAGACCTTTTCCTACAGAAAAAACAAACAGCACCTAAGTTTTAACCACTTTTATAGGAAAAAAAATCGAGTTTGAATTTAGCTTCTAGGACCCAAATAGATTGGGCTGCTCGTCGTCTAACTCGATAATCCATGTGTTAGAACGCAATAGACCACGATACTTGAAGTGTACAAAGTCATAGGAGCTACTTGCCGATTTATCGTTGTTGATAGTATTATTTTATTATGATTTTATGTCTTTCTATTCGTACTTGATGATCTCCTTTGTGGTTGTGAATTTTAATATAACGTTGGGATTGTGAGTTCTATTACAAGTCGGTTAAGTGTTTAAAACAAATTAAAGCATTTTTGGCATTTTTACAAGTCGGTTAAGTGTTTAAAACAAATTAAAGCATTTTTTAGATCATTGCTACGCTTCTAAGTAGGGTTTGAGATAAAAACTAACACCATCAATATTCAATTCTTGGTCGATGTGGCCTCAAGAGATCATTAAATCTGTATTAGATATAAAACTGAGTTTTGACCTCTAGAGCATGTTAACACCCACACTTTTGTCAATGTGACCTAAGATGCTAATTGGCATTACATCAACCATTTTCTTACATCGTAACATTACATGTGACATCAGAGGTCATCTTAGTTTCGTACTAATCAAGCATCAAAATGCACGAGTTTTACTAACCAACTGGGGTAGCCCAGTTGGCCACCGACACCCACCTCTTCCCAGAGGTACCGGGTTCGAGTCTTGGGAGTGGCATATGTCGCCCAGGGTAAGAACTCGGCATGGGGAAGTCACCGCGGAGCTAGCTTGGTCGGGTAGCGGCTCCCGGAGTGAGATCACTCCGACGGTTGGGAGGACCGTGCACTATCCCCCCCCCCCCCCCCCCCAACATGCAACATAACGGACGAAGACGATTTTATCATTACAACCATAACACAGAAGTTAACGACATTCAATTGTGCTATAAATAGCTACTAGTAGGCTTTTTTACTTAGGTTGTGGCCTAGTAGCAGAGGAAAAGAACCCTCTCAGAGTAGAACAGAGTTTGAAACCAACAAAGGTGAAATAGGGGTTAAAAAAAGTTTAGTTGTTAAAAAAAAGGCATTTTTAATAAAAGTAGATCATAACTAGTTACTCTCTTTCAATATATTAAGTTATGAACAACAAGTAAATATACTAGCAGTCTAGCATGTAATAATTCCATCACATGCAACACTCAACCACATTACACAACAACTTCAATTATTACAAACATCATTTTAGTTTCCCTCATAAACTTGACCCAAAACCCCATTGGCCCATTATTCCTTGATTAACGGTTTAAGATCCAAAACTTTATCGATGAACAATCACATTATTGTCAACTTCAAGCAGTGGCGGACCCATAATTTTTTTTCTAATGGGGTCCATTTTTTTCGCTGTTCAAAAAAATCATAACAAAATGTTAAAATTTTTGGGTCGGTTCTCGTTCGGGTCAAGTCAGAGCAAGGTTTGAATTAAATTTAAAAAAAAAAAAAAACAAGCTATACAAAAATTGAACTCGTGACCTCTTGTTGGTAAAGAGGGGGATTTACCACTACACCGATTTTCCTTTATCTTTCTATGGTGTCCACCTAATAGTATTTATGGGGTCCTTATAAAATTTCATATACCGGATCTACTAATTTATTAAAAAAACATTGGGGTTCGCTCCTGACTTCAAGTATGACGGTGGATATGAACCAGTTACTAATTTAACCGATCTATAACGTAATAGTTGAACCATGTTATTATTTTAATATTCCCTTTTAATCTTCCAATTTAAGTAAAAGTAGAATAAACAAATGAAATATACTCGGTAACAAGTCGGGGTTAAAGTTTTTTCAAAGTATTAAATAGGTATGTATCGATACCGAGTCGGTGCCGGTACCAAAAATACCAATACAAAATTTCTAGAAAACGCCCAAAACCTCCCCATTACGGGTGGTCTAAGGGTAGTATGGTCTTTTAACCATAATCCAAACTGTTGACTAACATAAGTTTGATGGAGTGACTTGATTGAGAGCAATTGACAATGACTAGACTATTGAATTTTTTCAAATGAGGATTGAACCTTCGATTGAGTGCAAACCCTACTTTACTCTAAAAGAAAGAGTTAAATGCCATTTTAGTCCCTGTGGTTTGGGTCATTTTGATGGTTTAGTCCAAAAGTTTCATTTTTCATCTGTGGGTCCAAAAAGGTTTCACTCTTGCCGTTTTAGTCCACTGGGTTAACTTCATCAATTTTTTCTGTTAACGAAAAGGCCAATCGGGTCATTTTATATAGCCGAATTGCCCTTAGACTTAACAGAATTACATATAAAATGACCGAATTGTCCTTCTCGTTAACAGCTAAAATTGATGAAGTTAAACCAGTGGACTAAAATGGCAACGGTGAAACCTTTTTTGGACACACAGACGAAAAATGAATCATTTAGACTAAACTAGCAAAATGGCCCAAAGCATAGGAACTAAAATGACATTTAGGGGCTGTTTGGCAGCCTCTTAATGACCATTCAGATGCTACATCTTAATGGTTTAAAACCTCTGAATGAATAAGAGGTAACCTCAAGTCTGAATGGTTAAGAGGTAACATCTGAATGGTAAATCATCACATGTCACATTTTTCTACCTTCTCATTGGTAAAATTCTTAATGGTTCCATTAAGAGGTAGCCTCTTAATGACCATTCAGAGGCTACCAAACAGCCCCTTAACTCATAAATATAAAGTATGACGTTTAAAATATTTCAATAAACTTTTTGGGGGCAAAATTACGCGGGAAACCGAAATACATAAAAAGAAACCCTAATTTGAGCAATTTTGCAAATTCAGAATTCTTCAAAGCAATGCAATCGAAAATTAATTCCTTCTTCAAACCCAATTCTTCTCCGGCATTGCAAAATCAACCCACAAATATATTCGACAATCCATCCGATGAAGAAGAAGAAGACTTCACCAGAGAACCTGAAGTTCCGATTATATACACTCGAAGACCCCCAAAAACAGAGAGGCATATTTCTTATTATTTCGTAAATTTAAGTTCTTTATGCCATTGATACGGTTATTGATTCGAAATTGATGAAGGTTAGTTTAATGTGCAGGGAGAATGATGATGGAATTGAAGAGGATGATGAGAAAAAGATTACGAATTGCAAAAGGGTTTTGAATAAGAAAAGAAAGTATGCACAGTTTCATTTGGATTTGGGTCAGTCTGATTTTATGTTTCGGAATTGTAAGATTTGTGGGATGAAGTTTGTGCCTGGAGATGAAGATGATGAGAGGCTTCATAAAGAATTTCACAAGAGTTATACTCATGGTATTGGATTGAAGGTACACATTGATATGTTTGATTTGTAGAAATGGATGTTTAGGTTATTTAACTTTTTACATTGTTGTGGTCCCACTTTCTTGATGGGTAGTAGTCGCAAGAAAATCACACCTTTTTTTAACGGCAAATTTGGATTACTAACCGACCATTGGAGTATCATCGTGCCACCAACAGAACCACTCGATCATATCCATCTCCACTAGTCAATAATGCCTGTATACCAATTCAATAGTATATGAGAAAAACCATCCCCTGTGGGAATCAAATGTAGGACCTAATGTTTCTAAGCCTTATCCCACCCCAAGATGTTACTAGGCTATAATGGCGCACTTTTTTGGGATTTTTTTTTGTATTTATGTTTTTATGCATCAAACTTTTGTACATTAGGTTTTTTTTTGGCTTGGCACTTCATGCCTCGGTTCAGACCCCGTCGCTTTTTTGTGCGCTTCTTAGGATCAAGTATTAAGTTTATATTTTTTAATCTAATTTTATATGGGTTGACATTATTAGTTTTAGTACTATCTAAACATGACCTGTTTATTAGAAGGGTTGGAAAGGGTTACGCTAGCCAACCCAAATTACGACCGTGTCGTGATTTGACTGTGTCATGAATTGCTACACCCCTTTGAAACCTACTTTTTGATTGTTGTTTTTACTCTACTAATCATACATGGATTCTTTTACTCAAGGGCTGGCGGAATGAAAGAGTGATCGACATACACTCGTTACAAAATGAGCGTGTTATTTTAGTACAGAATGATGATCCTCCTGCTCACATTAAAAAGGTACAACAGAATTTTGTTACACGATGAAATGTTTGCTTAAAATTAGGAATAATGTTATTATCGACCTTTCTAAATGAACTTGTAATGACAGGTTGAGGAGGTTATCAAAATGATGGAGATGGAGCTTGGTGACGGATGGATCTTTCATAAAGACTGTAAGGTACCTATTTCAACAATGTTCTTGATTTGACTTGTTGACTTTTTCCTTCTATATAGATGTTTCATTAACAACTAATATTTGGTCTTCATACTTGTAGGTTTATCTTTTTATTTCTTCACATAGGGTTGCTGGCTGTCTAGTTGCAGAGCCAATAAAAAAGGCATACCGGTTAGTTTTAAACTCAGACGAAAAAGCTGATGTAAGCATGACAAGGAAGGAGGGTAAGTTGACTTCAACGACCCTCCGTTTCGGTAGCATTAGTTTCCAAAGAGAAATCACGAGGAAAAACCAGTCAACTAAAAACGAAAGAGAATCAGAAAACGCACTTCTTGGAGCTGTCATATGTGAAAAAGACTCTGTGCCAGCTGTATGCGGCATTCGTGCAATTTGGGTCACACCATCCAATAGAAGAAAGCATGTTGCTACTCGTTTACTTGAGGCCACAAGGTAGCTTTTATATGCAAAATCATTGTGTAGAGATGTTAAAATGGGCAGGTCGGGTAACAGGTCAGATAGTTTTTTTTTGCAGGGGGAAACGGATCACGTTGGGCTGACAAAACTTTTTGGCTAAAAATAAACTTTTTTATATCAATAATACTCTTATATTATTTAGAGTAAAATGCCATTTCTATCTCTGAGGTTTGGCTAATTTTGCGAATTTCGTCCAAAGGTTTGTTTTCCTGCATCTGGATCCAAAAGGTTTGAAATCTTGCCATTTTCATCCAGCTCGTTAACTCCATCCATTTTTTTCCGTTAAGTTAGGAGTATTTCTGTCTTTTTGTTAACTTAAAGGGCAATTCGGTCTTTTTCACTTTATGTACAAGCATTTAGTGTAATGTACAAGTATTCAAAATACTCTTACTCAACCAAAACAAGTAGGTAAAAAGACGAAAATACCCCTGACTTAACGGGGAAAAATGGATGGAGTTAACGAGCTGAATGAAAATGGCAAGATTTCAAACTTTTTGGATCTAGATGCGGAAAAACAAACCTTTGGACGAAATTCGCAAAACTGGCCAAACCTCAGGGACGGAAATGGTATTTTACTCTATTTTTTAACAAGAAGTTTTATGCATTTTTGAGCCATTAGGTTGTTAACATAACCTGAATCAACTCTTTTATCAAGTAAATGAGTTGAAATCGCTACCTCTATATTATCTTGCAACTTGTGTATGCTTAAACTTTAACATGAACGCAGGAAAAGTTTCTGCTCTGGTTTGATTCTTGAACACGGTCAGTTGGCATTCTCTCAGCCAACTAATGCAGGGAAGTTGTTAGCGACCAGTTACACTAAAACTAAATCTTTTTTGATCTACACTACAAATTCGGTGTAAGCCATTGAACTACAAAAAATATGAATTTATTGCTTGCACATTGTATCGAGAAACATTGTTTTTTGGTCAAACTTCATTGATAATGTGATGTTTATTTAAAAATGTAAAAGAAAAGTTACTGTATACGAATCTGCTGTCTGTTTTATCTTTTCTTCATTGTGGGTGTCTGGTTGAAGGAGTTATTTTGTACTTTTCTTCAACAATAAATTAGTAACGCGATAAAATAAGTAATTTATAATGTAAAAAAGAAAATATTTGTTAGCTTAAACAGTTACGACTCATGCTACCTTTGTAATTCTGCTCTAGAAACAAGGTTGAGTTCGGTGCCAATTTTCCCGCCAATTGCAAGAGATTATTATTACAAGAGTCTTGTGAAAGTATTAGTTGGTTAGTTTATGTATATTGTCAACCAATCTAAGCACATTTTCTAGTTGTGTAGATTTACATTATGGTGTCAACATCTAACCATCCTAAAAACCTAATCATTTTTGCGAGCATAACAACAAAAATTAATGTTTATGCAGATGAAGCATAAGCAAAGATGAAACATACGCAAAAGATTGAAACATAAGTGGAAGATTTTACGAGCATAACAACAAGAATTAATGATGTGTTTATTTGCCATTTTTCGTTTTTCATTTTTGTCATTTGTTTCTTAAAAGTACATGTTTGGGCTGTAAAAGAGTTGGGCGACTCATTTTTGTTAACGAGCTGAAATGTTGAGCTCGGACTCGGCTCGTCAAAAGCTCGAGCTAGCTTGTATATTTTTTTTCAAATTTGAAAAAAAATGGGAGATTCAAGAAAAATAAAAATAGGGTTTTTACTGCTGTTTTTCTTAGCTATTAATCACTTTTAGAATCTTTAGTCTGCAATATTATTTTTTCAGTAAAACCGAATTATTATTTTTTCATTAAAAAATTACTATTATATACTATTTAAAAACTATGGTTTAAAAATATGCTATACTTTTAGGTTATAATTTGTATTATATTTAACTTTAGGCTTAAGTATATTTGAGCTAAACAAGCGAGCCACGAGTCAAGCTTACCTCGGATCGGGCTTGGCTCGTTTCCAAACCGAGTTAGATCGTTTAAAAACGAGCCGATTTCGAGCGAGCCTTTTTTTTTTCAAACGAACTTCTAGTGACCCACGAGCTACGAGCTTTCTGAACAGTCTTAGTACATGATAAGAGTATAGTAGTGGTAGCAGGTAGTTTTTAGTGTATTAGTGGGTAATTAGTTTATGTATCTTAGTAAACCAATGTAAGCACATTTTGTCTCTTAGGATTACATTTGAGTATAATAGAGTTTGTGTAGATTTCCAATATGGTATAAGAGCATCTCTAATGATCCTTGACTACCAAGTCATTTCCGCGTTATATATGATTTTTTTTATTCGAAATTAGACACGGGACCTGAATCTTAAAAGTGAAGCAAAACTTGCAGCAAAGATCTGCAGAGAAATGCGACAATATGTCAAGAATGGCCAAATGAAGATCGAAAAACGACCAATAGACACACATCAATTATCCCTCTTGGATATAATAGAGTTTGTGCAGATTTTTAATAATTACAGTTAAATTGTATTAAAAAGTATTGGATTGTCTTGTTTTATCAACCAAACAACTATAATTCAGGGAATTGAGATTTGACTACAATCAAAGTTCAAAAGAAACATAAACAAATAAGTTGTTAAAACTTGAAAAGAAAGGGCAAATGCTAAAATACCACTTGGACTTTCATCGAATATATATAAAAAGTTTCTAGACTTGGTTTTTACAAGATCAAGTTCTTGAATTTATCAAATTGAACAACAAGATTTTATACCATTTCTCAACTCATTCCTCAAGATGCTACAAGGTCTCTATCAATCCCTTACGACCCGATTTTGACAGTTTGATTGAATGCTTCAATTCTCATCAGTACTCCCAAACCTTAGTATAGCGATTTTCGTACAGTGGATTTCGGATTTTGCTACAGTGGCAGATTAAAATATAAAAAAAAACAGTAGGAACAAAAAGTTTTAATTTTCTTTATAATCATATAATGTGTCATACAAAAATTCTGTTGCATAAAAAATGCTTAACTTTTTCAATAAATGAATTGAATCCTATTACATCTCTTCTTCTAAGTGACCACTTGATCAAGTTTACAGTAAGACATTTAACGGTTTCTTCTTAAAGAGCCTAGAATTTGGAAACCGAGTCTGAGTAGCAGGGGTAAGAGTGGGAGAAGAGAAGCAAACCACAATAGCAGTGAGATTATCAGCCGAGTGAAGGCGTGAGGCTTGAGCAATGAGCTCTTTAGCACAGCGTTGAGGGTTGTTATGCTGCCTTAATTGACACCGAACAAGACCCACTGCTTCTTGGTTTGACATGACATCCCATATCCCATCACATGCAATTATCATAAACTCATCACTATCCGTCAACACCATTTGTCTCACTTCTGGTTCAGCAATCACCAACTTCTCCTTCTTCATGTGCCAGTCTCCAAGCGCACGCGTCACACTTAGTTGACCGTTGAGGTACCCGTCTTCGTCAAAATAGCCACCCAACCGCTCACATCTTTCCTTTTCTTGTAAACAAGTTGACCCCCTGTGGTCTTCAGTAATCTGTGTTGCAGACCCGTTCCTACATAGGACCGCACGAGAGTCACCAGCATTCGCTATTATAACATGTCTTCCCATGATCAAAACAGTTAAAGCCGTCGTTCCACAATAGTCGCTCACACTGCATTCATCCGCTAAGGCTAAGTCAGCCTGTAAAAACGCTTTGTTATGAGACTCTTCCACTTGTTTTAAGAACAAAACATCTGCATCGGAAGCACCAGTTGGTGCTGCTTGTGGTAGATCGGAACCCTCAAAGAATAACCTCATGGCGTGTTCTTTAACATAAGATGCAGCCTCCGACCCGTTATGGCCATCAAATAAAGCATAGAATGAACTCGCGAGACCCCATTTGTAAGCATCACCCAGATGCTTTGACAGATCATCAATCATGATATGTTGGTCTTCATTTAATCTGCGTGGTCCAATGTCAGTATGACTTCCTGACCTGATGCTTCTTGGACTCAAACTCCTTGCAGTAGACTCCACAACCGCATTACTCTTGATATTCACAGAGCAGCTTACAGCCTAAACAACAGATAATATCATGTCAGCATCATCAATAAACAACCATAAAAAAACAACGAAAAAAAAAACGTTCCACTCTCGTATATCAGGTTGATCAAACTATCGAATCAAGCAACACAGATATATAGCACCAAGCAAAATCAAAATCATCCAGCCCTCCAACATAAAGAAGCATATATAGTTTTTGCAAAGAATTCCTAAATATACAATCATCAATTCACATAAACAAACACATCAAAAAAAAAAAAAAAAAAAACCTAACAAACACACAAACAATGATAAATCAAGAAACCATAAATGAAAAGTAACGAAGAATTTACCAAATTCTCAGAGATCGAGATCGAGACCGATGCGGATTCCGGCGAAACAGCGGCGAGTTTTAGAAGACCTAAATTGAATTGATCGCACATAATATCTGCTGGTCCAGCAATCATCATTATGAAAATCGAACGTAATTAGGGTTATTTGTATGCGTAAAGTAAACAAAAGGTTGAAGAAATTGGGGGTAATTTTGAATTTGAAGAAATTAGGGTTTGCTGCTGTTTATATAGTACGCGGTGCGTGTAACTCAATCAACTGAAATATACGCGCTAATAATCCAAAATATTATTAACTTTTTAAAAATAGTGATAAACATTAATTAAAATTTTAAAATCTTTGATATCTTAACTACTTCCATTAATGTTATAATTATTTTATTATCATTGGTTGATAGTTAATGGATAACACATTTAAAACGTTATTTCAGTTTTTAAAAACGGGTATACTTTTTTGTTTCCTCTAAAAACTCAAACCAATAACTAAACTACAAAATATACAAAAAAATATAAAAATAAGTAGATTACAATTAAAATTTAATTTAAATAATATAAATTAGCAACAAGTTGAAGCTTTTAGATGTTGTATTCCATGTTTTGGCGGTTTTTCAAAAAATTTTTTGAAATTTCACTTTAAATCCAAAACTACTTGATTTTGTAGTTTTAACCCAAAAGTTTTTAGTTTTTTACATATAACCTAAAACTTTTTTATTTTCAACTTTGACCCCTTATATTTTTCATATTTTACAAAATTTTTCGTTTTACGTTTAGTTCTAAATTTTGCGAGTTAACACGGCACAATGTGTGTGTGGTTCAACGATTTTGCGTTTTGTTATACGTTTCGTTCTAAATTTTGCGAGGTAACATGGTGCAACGTACGTGTGCGGTTCAGTGTATTTACGTCGTCTATTTTTCATGTTTAACAAGTTCGTCACAACGCGTGAGTCCTAAATCGAGTTAGTCATCATTTTCTATGTGTTATATGTCGCTCTAATTTCTCCACATTAAGACGCCGCAACTTCAATGTTGGTGGTCGTTGGCTGTTTGGTGCTATTTGTCGCGGTTTTACGCCCCCGCCGCAACATGGGGGCTTGTTACTAGTTTACATGAATTTGAGTTAATTTAATAGTTTTATTTTATTTCTGTTGAATTATTAATTATTATTATACTAATTTTAGATTTGACCTGTATATGTTCATAAGGGCCACCGAGGTGGTTGCGGCAAAGGTGAACGGCAAACCTCTTGCCGATCGGCAACTCCACCACCATCAAAATCATCCGCGCGGGAAAGGTGAATTCGGGAGATTGCAAGGGTGATTCCGGCGACTTGTTGCCGATGAGGGAAAGAAGAGAGAGAGGGAGAATGGTGGGGCCCATACCCAAATCAACCAATCACAAGTTTTTGCTTTTTTTTAATGGTTTGCCTAATCTCAAATTAGGCATGCACCCCTTAACTTTTTTGTACATGGAACAATTTAATTGGGTAAGGAGAAACTTTGCCTAAATAGATTAGGCGTGCACCACCCTCACCCTAAGATTAGATATCAAAAATATCTTCCTAAAATAGGTTCTTTTTTAGATACTATAGGGGGGGGGGGGGGGGTATATTATATTGATATTATTATTATTTTGTTTAAAAGCAAAGCTAATATTAGGTAAACACAATGACATGTATGATCCCTTTTTTTCTTCTAATAAAGTGGGTTATAAAAGCCACCATTAACTCTTGATAAGAGTGTAATCTAAATGAAAATATGAGATATTTTATAACTAATATCAAATGTCGTGTTCTCTGTTCGATAAAAATACCTTTTTTATGCCTTTAGATGAATTTATTTTAATCAAAGGAGGCTCGTCAAATAGATCTTATATTTGAGGTTTGTAAAGTTTTGTTGGTTTAGATGAATTTATTTTAATCAAAGGAGGCTCGTCAAATAGATCTTATATTTGAGGTTTGTAAAGTTTTGTTGGTTAAAGATTATATTTCTAGAAAAAAAAAACGTTAATGAGGCTAATGTATATAGGGTCCAAAAGGCTAATGTAATGAGGTTAAAGTTTTGTTGTTAAATAGGGTCCAAAAGGTTGTCCACAACAGTTGCTCATCAACAGGGGGGCAGAGGTTTGTCTTTAATAGGCTAGGGTTTGCTATTCAGAAAGGGGTAGCGGCGCAGCTTGTTGCTCGCTTACCTGCGATATTGATGTAACTCGGCCAGTTTTTTATATATGAGATCGTATTTCATAAAAAAAATGTATATTATAAATAAGGGGGATGTTCTTTGGGTTTTGGATCGGATTTTTGGCTCACAAAAGTGACTCAATAATTGACCCATTTAAAATTTTGGTTGGTTGGTTGGGTTGAGGTCGGGGCGGTTTGTTCGATTTTCAGGTTTAGATGTAATATGTAAAAAAAAAGCTTTTTTTCTTTCAAAATATCATTATGACTCACAATGCTACTAATAAAATATCACCAAAATTCAAACATCATATGACATTTTAATATGATAATTTTCAAAAATCTCAAAACTTAATGTTTTAGATACCAGAGATTTCAAACCAAAACAAATCTACGAAAAAAAAAATCAATGTTCGGGTTTTTCTCGAGTTTCGTGCTTCGGTATTTTGGGGGTTGTTCAGGTTTTCGCTGGGAAAATATAAGCCGATAACTAACTTATATAAGGTTCGGGAAGGTCGGGTTTGGGTTTTCCAATTATACTCTAATTCGGTGTTACGAATCAAGTCATTAACCAATTGATCCAAAAAAAAAATAGTAAAAAGCTAGAAGAACGTTTAGAGAGAATTTACATTCACAATTTTTCATTCCTACCATAAGACTCGAACTCACAAGACCATATATAAGTTTACCAACATGAAGGAAATCATAATAAAAGGAAGACCACTACCAGGGGCAGAACCAGAGGGGGGTCAAGAGGGTCAACTGACCCTCCGATCATCATAATTTATTGAATTTTTTATGATAATCCCACGACTAAAATGTTCTGGTTCCGCCACTGGCAATATATAAATAACTAACAAAGAAAGTAAATAACTCCAAGGTTGTAAGTTGTAACCCACATGGTGTTCATGCATGCTCTTCATGGGAACGTGGATGTGGACGCGTATCATTCGGGTTTAGATGACTTTAAATTCGGGTCGAGTTGCGGGTTTCGGAAAAAAATTGAACAACTGTAATTACAAACGATACCAATTTATATCCCAAAGTCAACATGACAATTTTTGTAAACTTTCTTCATTCAATATTAAATATTTGTTTTGACATTAAATTGAATTAATTAGGTGACATTACAAGTTATATTGATTAAGATATGGTTTTGAAAAGGGATGGATGATGACACGAAACCCATTACCCCTACAAAGTTTTTTTCGATGGACATGAATAAGTCTTAACTTCACAGTACCCTGATAAGATATTTTTCAGATTAATTAAATAACTAATACAATAATTAAAGTTTATAATGTCTTTGCATTTAAACAACTTCATACAGTATTTAGTATAACCTAGTTCAGTGGCGGAACTAGAAGAAAAATTCAGGGGTATCCTAATTTTTTTATCATACATTCACACAATGCAAATGAAAAAACAAACACAATAATAATTGATTGGTTTACGCAGTGTTGGATATCGCCGACAATTTCATCATTAGATAATTCAATTTCCTATCAACTTCTTATATTATTTTTTTCATTAGAATATTTTTAACGGTTTTTTTCATTAGAATTTAACGGATTTAATGAAGTCTCTACACTTAGTTTGAGATTTTCAAAATATTTTTCTTAAAAGCTTTCGACACATACAACACAAAAATTGACAAAACATTTATATAGGATTATTTATACACATACAACACAAAAGTTTACTAAACAATTATATAAAATTATTTAAATACATAATCAGATATGTTATATTTAAAATTATTTATAATATAAAATGAAAATAAGTAAACATTCTTACCCACGTCTTATCGACGTAATTATTTATCAAAATAACAACTCAAAATATTAAAAAAAATGGAATATACTTGCTCTGTGATGAAATTACATATTTACATATGATGAAAAATGACAGATGATGTGTAGTTCTTTTTTTACACAGGGTGAAAGATGGCAGATGATGTGTGTCTCTTGATAGTCATAAATGTGTACTTTTAAAACGGATTGTAGAAAACTTTTATGGAGAAAAGAAAAAACAATAAAATAATAAAATATTATGTTTTTACATTTGAGCTTTACAGTTGTACCCCACTCTTTAAAAGCTCATATTAAATTTTAAGAGCAATAAAATAATAGCTATTAGGTCTTGTCTTCCCCATCTATTAAACACCTTCTTCTTCACAGCTCGCCGGACTGTCAATACCAACCGGAAAACTGTAAAACCTCACTATTTTCTTTCTTCTTTCATGTTTAGTGAGACATAGGGGTGTCCTAATATTTGCTTAGGGGTATCCCATACATAAAACCCCCCAAAAAAGAGAAAAATCTACACCTCGCCAAGAAAGTTGAGGGTTGTCCCGGGCAACCCCTGACATCCATATAGATCCGCCCCTGACCTAGTTCTTATAATAATAATCGACCCACTCATTATTTTAGTTATATACAGGATTAGGATCAAATACAAAGGATCCTAATTGTAAGAAGGATTTATAAAGTGACAAGTGTCCAATAACATAAAAAAACCCACTACAAAAAAAAAAAAAAAAAAACACTTAAACATCCACCACCACCAAAAACCTAACCCCCCCCCCTCCCCCATCACCCACCAAAAATAATAATAATAATAATAATAATAATAATAATAATAATATTTTTTTTGCCGAGGGGTGGGGGTTTAGGTTTTTGGGTGGGGGTGGGTGTTTAGTTTTTTTTAAACTTTTTTAGTTTTTTTTTTTTTTTGGGGGGGGGGGGGGGGGTAGGTTTTTTTAGGTTTTTGGGGGGTGGGGGGTTAGGTTTCTGGGGTTTTTTTTGGTGAGGTATAGTTTTTTTTTTTTTTTTTTTCTTTGCCGCGAGGGGGGGGGGTTAGGTTTTTTGGGGTTTTTTTTTGTGAGGTATAGTTTTTTTTTTTGGGCCGGGGGGGGGGGGGGGGGGGGTTTAGGTTTTTGGGTGATGGTGGGGTGGGGAGGGGTGGGGATGGGTGTTTAGGTTTTGGGTGGTGATGTAGTGGGTTTAATTTTAGGTTATTGAACACTTGTTACTCTATAAATATTTCTTACACTTTTTACAATTAGAAACATTTGTAGAATAACTTGACCATATAAATATATTGCAAAGACACGTGAGTGAAATTTAACCGATCAAAGGTTGTCTAACATGTGTGCTCACATTTACTCTCACATAGTATTTTTAAGAAATTGTTTATTGAGTCAAACTTTAATGATATGATATTTTTTTTTTAGTTAATTGGCATTTTCGCCCCTGAGGTTTGCGCACATTTGCCATTTTCGTCTAAAATGAAGGTTTGGTACCATTTTGCCCCCAACGTTTGGCCATTTTTGCCATTTTCATCCAAATCGCTAACTGAGTTACTTTATACCGTCTGTTAGGGTGTTTTTGAAATTTCTCAATTATAAGGGTGTGACTTGTAATTATCTCTTTAAATACACTCCCTCTCTCTACTCTCTCTACATCTCTCTGTACTCTCTCTCTCTCTCTCTCTCTCTCTACATCTCTCTCTACTCTTCTTCTCCAACACAATAAACCTGCAACACCCATTTTCTCAAATCCGAAAACCTGCAACTTGATTAAGTTGCCATCGTAAACCAAACCTAAACTCTGATCTAACCATCTCGCCATTCAATACAATAGCCAGCAACCAAAACCTGCAACTTACATTTTTCATTGAATCAAATCATCACGACTGCAATTGTTGAATGGCTACATCAGAGTGCACATCCGAGCTTGAATTGCATCAAGTTCCTCATCTTTTGACCCAATTTTGAAACCCCTGTTCCGCTGATTTTCATCTGGGTATTTCAAATTACAGATGGGTTTTCATCTTTTTCATGTAATTTCATCTGGGCATTTGAAATTACAGATGGGTTTTCATCTTCAACTGCATACATCAAGTTTCGGAGGTTGGTTTACGGTGGTGGAGGTGGTGGTCAGTTTCGGAGGTTGGTTTACGGTGGTGGAGGTGGTCGGTTTACGGTGGTGCAGGTGGTGGTCAGTGACAAAGATGAGGGGGTTAAATTGATATTTTGTTATGATGGAAGCTGCCGTGAGGATTAGCAGCAGTTTGTTCGTCGCCATTGATGAGTGATGTGTGATGGTGAAGTGGTGGTTGTTTGTTGCTGATGGTGAAATGCACCAATTTGTCGAAATGCACCAATTTGTCGATTTGTCGAAATGCACCAATTTGTCGAAATGCACCAATTAGGGTTTTTTTTTCCTTCTCTGTGCAAGTTGTAAAGGGGTGTTATGAATGTAAGTGATAAAAGAGATATATATATATATATATATATGGTAAACTTATTTACAAATTACCCCCTTATTAATGAGAAATTTCAAAATAACCCATAATATGGTCTAAATTAACTTGGTTAGGTATTTGGATGAAAATGGCAAAAAGTTAGAAACGTTGGGGGCAAAATGGTACAAAACCTTCATTTTGGACGAAAATGGCAAATGTGCCCAAACCTCAGGGGCGAAAATGGCAATTAACTCTTTTTTTTTTTGAGTAAACAACGAGAAACTTAAAAACGTAACTTTGACAACAACACAAGTTACAATAAGTCATTAAATACAAGTGTCAGGGGTTTTTATAAGGTAGGTTTTAACGGCCTTGTAAAGGCCGTCTACTTTTAGTTATTCTTCCTTGATCTAAAAATCACCATGTGTATGAATAGTTGTGATCATCTTGGAGATGGTCCCTCCATCGGGAAAGCCCTCAAACTTGATATCGTAACACACCTTCTCAATTTTGTTTGATATTCCGTTTCCTTCAATCAAAGTATACTTGTATGTGAATGTGTTCTCATCAAATTCGTCTATTTGGTGCTTAACAAACCCTGCATAAAAGAATCAAAATAAACAAGTGAGGAAACACATTTTGAAAATTAAGTTTTAGAATTAGTGTTCTGTTCAATGAAAACATCAATAGTATGATTCAAATCTAATAACTATTACTATTTAAAAACTATGGTTTAAAAATATGCTCTACTTTTAGGTTATCATTTGTATTATATATAGCTTTAGGCTTAACTATATTCAAGCTAAACAAGCGAAACACGAGTCGGGCTTGGCTCAGTTAAAACAACTATAATTCAGTCAATTGAGATTTGGATATAATCAAAGTTCAAATAAACATAAACAAATAAGTTGTTAAACCTTACAAAGAAAGGGCAAATGCTAAAAGATCACATGGACTTTCATCGAATATATATAATAAAAGTTCCTAGACTTGGTTTTACAAGATCAAGTTCTTGAAGTTATAAAAAAAAAAACAAACATGAAAAATTTTCTAATATACAAAGAAATTCTGCTAGTTGATTATGTCTCGTTCGACAAATCCGATTCTCATCAGTTCTCCCAAACCTTAGAATAGCGATTTTCGTACAGTGGATTTCGGATTTTGCTTCAATAGCAAAAATAAAAAATAAAAAAAACAGTAAGAACAAAAATTTCAACTTCCTTTATAATTCATATAATGTCTTACAAAAATTCTGTTGCATAAAAAATACTCTCATTTTTTCAATAAATGAATCGAATCCTGTTACATCTCTTCTAAGTGATCACTTCATCAAGTTTTACAGTAAGACATTTAGGGGTTTCTTCTTAAAGAGTCTAGAATTTGGAAACCGAGCGTGAGTAGCAAGAGTAAGAACGGGAGAAGAGAAGCAAACGACAATAGCAGTGAGATTATCAGCTGAGTGAAGGCGTGACGCTTGCACAATGAGCTCTTTAGCACAGCGTTGAGGGTCGTTATGCTGCCTTAACTGACACCGAACAAGAGTCACTGCTTCTTGGTTTGACATGACATCCCAGATCCCATCACATGCAATGATCATAAACTCATCATTATCGGTCAACACCACTTGTCTTACATCTGGCTCAGCAATCACCAACTTATCATTTTTCATGTGCCAGTCTCCAAGTGCACGTGTCACACTTAGTTGACCGTTCAGGTACCCGTCTTCATCAAAGTGACCACCTAACCGCTCACATCTTTCCTTTTCTTGTAAACAAGTCGACCCCCTGTGATCTTTAGTCATCTGTGTTGCGGACCCGTTCCTACATAGGACCTCACGAGAGTCGCCAGCATTGGCTATTATTATATGTCTTCCCATGATCAAAACAGTTAAAGCTGTCGTTCCACAATAATCGCTCACACTGCATTCATTAGCTAAGGCTAAGTCAGCCTGTAAAAACGCTTTGTTATGAGACTCTTCCACTTGTTTTAAGAACAAATCATCTGCATCTGAAGCACCAGTTGGTGCTGCTTGTGGTAGATCAGAATCCTCAAAGAATAACCTCATGGCGTGTTCTTTAACATAAGATGCAGCCTCCGACCCGTTATGGCCATCAAATAAAGCATAAAATGAACTCGCGAGACCCCATTTGTAAGCATCACCCAGATGCTTTGACAGATCATCGATCATGATATGTTGGTCTTCATTTAATCTGCGTGGTCCAATGTCAGTATGATTTCCTGACCTGATGCTTGTTGGACAGAAACTCCTTGCAGTAGACTCCACAACCGTGTTACTCTTGATATTCACAGAGCAGGTTACAGCCTAAAAAACAGATAACAATATGTCAGCACCATCCATAAATAAGTTGATCTAACTATCAAATCAAAGCAGCACATATACAGAGATTGAATGTGGAGTTCACCGCCGATTAGGCTCTAGGAGAGAACTAGCCAAATTAAACTTTTATTTATTTTTTCCATTGTAAACTAGATACTGCCTAAACACAAAATCACAGAAAGTTTCATAATCTCAAACTGTTTTGCAACATATTAATCAATCTTCAAATAGATCCTTCTTAAAGTATACATATTAATTCAAACAAAAATCAAATACACATATAAACCCTAAGCAATCAACAATTTACATAAACACACAAATCAAAACTAAAAAACCGTAACAAACACAAAACAATGATCAAATCATGAAGCCGTAAATCAAAAGTAACAAAGAATTTACCAAATTCTCAGAGATGGAGATGGAAACCGATGCGGAATCCGGTGAAACAGCGGCGAGGTTCAAGAGACCTAAATTGAATTGATCGCGCATCATCTCTGCTGCTCCAGCAATCATCTTCTGATCTAGTATTACGAAAATCGAAGGTATTTATTTAGGGTTTGTTGTGTGCGTAAAGTGAGAAAAGGTTGAAGAAATTGGGGGTAAAATTTTGAAGCAATTTGAATTTGAAGAAATGGTGTTTATATAGTGAGCGGTACATGTACTGAAATTATACGCGGTATTTTGATTATTAATAATCCAAAATATCAGCATATATTTCAAAAAAGAATATTAAAATACTGATAAACATGTAAATATTGATTTTAAAATTTAAGTTTTCCGGATTTATAATTTCGTAACTACTTCCATTATTATTATTGTTGTTGTTATTAGTTTGACAGTTGATTTGATCGATAACACATTGAAGACGTTATCTAAAATACTGAAAAAATTTGTTTAAAGTTATACTTTAATATATTTAGTAAGGTTTTAAGCTGGAGTGAAAAAAAAATGTTTTTATCGAAAAGATCAAACCAATAAATAGATTAAATAATAATAATAATAATAATAATAATAAGTAGATTAAAATTTAAATTTACATGAATTTAAGTTTAGTTTTAATAAAGAGTAAATTATGATTTTGGCCCATGTGGTCATATCATTTTTATTCTTTTAGCCTAAAAAAGAATTTTTTAACATCTGAGCCCTCAACGTTTTTTTTCTAACCTTTTTGATCCTTAACATCTTTTTTTCTAACCCTTTTAACCCCTAACATTTAATGGATGAGGTTAGTGTTAGGGGCCAAAAATATTAGAAAAAAAACGTTGAGGGCTCATATGTTAAAAAAAAAAATTGGGTTAAAAGGGTAAAAGTGATATAACCACAGGGGGCAAAATCGTAATTTACTCTTTAATAAATTTATTTTATGGCTGTTGAACTATTAATATATTATATTTTTTAGATATGACCTAAAATTACAGAGTATGTCTAAAATTACGTTAATAAATAAGATAACAGAAAATATCTTATTTAAAAGTAGGATCGTTTTCTAGACGTTATAGCCATAACAAAAGAAAAAGTAAGAAGTGGAGTGGATTTACGTTTTAAGGATGCGTTCAATATGTAACCACCTTTATTAAGATAATTGTAAAAAATTGTATTATACATGTTTACATAATGAGAGTTAGAAAGAAAGAGGTAGACTGTTACATAATCACCTTATCTATTTAATTTCTAATTTAAAATAAAAAGTATTAGTATATGTGTGGTATATTTGATTATTTACAATTATATTGATATTATATTATATCTATACTATATAATAAAAGAAACCTGATTTTGGGACACATGTCATTCAATGAGAGGATCAATAATTTATTGATAAATTTTAAATTTTAAATTAAAAAGATTTAAATATTATATTAGAATTTTATTTTGATTGTAAATCCAAAGTCTAAAATGTTTTTTAAATCTAATCTATAATTTATGAGTAAATTACAAAACTCGTCCTTTATGTATGTCACTTATTGCAAATTGTGTCATTTGTCTTCAAAAATTACAAAAAACGTAAAAACGTACTCGATGTTTGCAAATCCTTACATGTTACGTCCTTTAGCCCTAACTCAGTTAGTTTTTATGGTAAAATCTAACCAACTGGACCCCACATAAGGGGTATTTTAGTCATTTCCTATACAATTACAATTTTATTTTTTATAAACAAATAAAACCCACCCACCCTCACCCTACCCCTCTATCTCTCTCTCAAAAAATACTTTCTCTCTATATATCTAAAGACTCCTGATACCACCTACATACACAAATCAGACCAGTGCTACCACCTCCATACACCACCACCACCACCACCCACCTGCAACCATCTCCATACACCCAATTGGACCACCATTCTACCACCACCACCACCACCACCATAAACAACCCTCATTTTTCTCACCCTTTTTCTCTCTTTTCCACACAACCACCACCAGGCGGTCGCCACCCGTCCATCACCACCACCTGCCCACCGCCACTCATCTTCTCAAATCTCAGATCTGTAACACCACGGCACTGCCTCCCTTTAACACCTCCGGCACCGCCTCCCTTTAACACCTCCGCCGCCTCCCTTTAACACCTCTGTCGCGGCCTCTCACCACGGTTTCCAGGTTTGATTTTTGGTTTTAAATGGATCGGTTTCTGTGGGTTTGATTTTTGGGTCCGTTTCACAAAAAAGAGCCAGATTTTGGTTTACTTTTAGTGGGTATTTGTAACACCCCAAAAATGGGTTTGGTAATTTAAACCCGGTTAATATAAAGGAACGGGTAAAATACCGTTAGGGGAAAAGTGAACCCGTAAATGAACATTAACTAGGAATAATTAACCTAGTTGAATATTAGTATCGTTGGTATTAAACGAAGGGTTGTAGCCTTATTTAATTAAAACGAAACATGAGGGACCAAAGTAAACAACTTGAAAGTTGTTTTATTAAAAGAAAACAACACACACATACACACACATCGTGTGTGTGTTCATCATCGAGCAGGGAAGGCTCCCATGGAGCCAAAACCCTAGTTCTTGAAGAATCTCCAAATTGGAAGGCTAAACGAAGCCCAAATTCACAACCGAACATGAATTAATGATCACCTTCACAAGGGGATCATAAGGTATGTCTTAAAACTTAGATTTGATGATCTTGTTTGAAGTGGGTTATGATCAATCCATGAATTTGTATGAAATTAAGGATGTAGAGGTGTTAGAAACACCAAATAGAACTTGTGTTATGAATAATTTCAAGTAATTTGGTGATTTAGAATGAAACCCATTGCATGAGTGTGAAGATGATGACCATGACGAACTTGTAGATGTTATAGTGTGATCTTGTAATGTATAAGGTGTTATATGGTAGACTGAGATAGATAAACTTGATGTGGAAATTATGATTATGAGATTTTGCTTGAATGTGATGGTTCATAAGATGAAATAGGGAAGAAAATGCTTAAAGCACTTGTACCTTATGCTTAGAAAATGATATGCACACCAAGTGTTTGATGAAATGCTTAGGAGAAAAATGATAAGTGAGATTGTATGCTAATCATGTTATGATGAATGTGATGACATGTACGGATAGGAGTCATGTCAACATGGACACAAGCATGGAAGGGCAACGGGCCAAGGATAAACACGGAAGCTATGCTTGAACTCGGACGCACGAGGTAAGTGCACTCCGAACTTACCCTTTTTGTTTGGTACAGTAGTTATGATATATGGTATTTATTGAATGTAGTGTGAGAATATATGAATCGATGTTATTACTAAGTTAAGTTCAAGTACAAATGAGTTGGGAGTGGTTAAGAAAGAGATTCGATTAAGCTTGGGGTAAGAAAGGGAACTTACATAATGAATTAGGCATAAAGATGAGTTATGGGTAAATCGAGAATATGTTCATATGAAGGGAAGTTAATGATACTAACCGTTTCTATTGAAGAGATAATGTAAAGTATAGGCATGTTAACAATGAAAGTGAAGGTTAGCTGCGCAATCCGATGTTAGTGAAGGAATGGATGCATGAAGGGGCTGGTATAAAAGAAAGCAGGATATGTTGACGCCTTACTATGCATGTGTTTATTTTTATTTATTTTTTTATTATGTCACCTGTTGCTATTGATTTGATTGAATGTGGTGACTGCAGGCCGTACAGGGTTTTGGATGTTTCATCAAGAAGTGTACGCGGTTGAAGATCGAGTCAATACATGGATTGTACGTGGGTGTGTTTGTCGTCACTTAAATTGATATAAGTATGTTAGTTTTTGATTAATTTATAAGAAAGGGATTAATGTATTTAATTGAAAGAAAGATTATTATGAAAGAAATTTTAGGTATGTACTTTCCGCTGCGATTCTTGGGTTAAAATGTGTTAGGGCGTTATAGTATTTGTTTATTTTTTGTGGTTTTGTTGGGTGATTAAACGATTGATTGGCAGGTGGGTGGTGAGTGTAGCGGGGTTTGGCTATTTGTTGGTTATTAATCAGTGGTGGATGTGGTGGGTTTTGGCTATGGTTCCGAATAGTGGTGGTGTAGCGGTGGCCGGATTTGAAGAGGGAAGGAGCGATGGTGGATGTGGTGGAAGGAGCGATGGTGATTTGTAGAGTCCCCTGCTGTTGCATCCATCGTGAGAGAGAGAGAGAGAAAGATAATCATAGTTAGAGAGTGGAAGGAGAGTTTCTCAGGCGGTGGAAGAGGTGGTGGTGGCGGTGGCGGTGGCGGTGGTGGTTCTAGAGGGAGAAAGTGTGTGAAGAGAGTAGAGAAAGAAGACAGATCTGTATATATAAGTGTATATACATATATAATTTGAAAATTATTTTATTTATTTATTGTTTTTTATTATTATTATTATTATTTATTTTAACATTTAGGCAAAATGACCAAAATACCCCTTATATGGGGTCCAGTTGGTCAGATTTTACCATAAAAACTAACTGAGTTAGGGCTAAAGGACGTAACATGTAAGGATTTGCAGACATTGAGTACGTTTTTTGTAATTTTTGAAGACAAATGACACAATTTGCAATAAGCGACATACATAAAGGACGAGTTTTGTAATTTACTCATAATTTATAGATTTAATTTTGATTTGAAATTATTAAACAAAAACCCATAACGGCAAGAATAAAGAATAGTTAAACCTGTAGCTATATTTTCTTCGAGATGATGTATTAATCCCAACTTCTAACAACTACATTTTGTCGTTAACATGTATAAAAGGTTCATTCAAAGATGATTTTAATTTGATAACTGCGAGAATAATTAAAGTATTCTGTTTTACACTAAGGTAAATAAAAATTTAATAATTTATAAAACAATATTATGAGATAAGATACGATCAAAATTAAATAATTATCTAATTAAACTAAGAAATATAATACCGAGAAGAAAAATAAAATAAGTGCACAAAAGAAACTTAGACTCATAGAAATATGATACATAACTAATTCAAAAATACTTTTAATTTACTTAGGTATGCCGTATAGATAAATAGATAGATGTAACGAATAAAACTTACTATTATGGAATCGGCTTTTATACACTCTAAATCTTATTATATCTGTTAAGCATACATTAAAGTTGATATGGTGCTCGAATTCCTGAGCTCTCTGGTTAATAATTATTCCGTAATGAACGTATCTATATCTATACTATATAATAAAAGAAACCTAATTTGGGACACATGTCATTCAATGAGGGCGTCAATAATTTATTGATAAATTTTAAATTAAAAAGATTTAAATATTATATTAGAATTTTATTTTGATTGTAAATCTAAAGTCTAAAATGTGTTTTAAATCTAATCTATAATTTATGGATTTAATTTTGATTTGAAATTATTAAACAAAAACCCATAAAATTAGTAACCATTTAATCAATTTCGTAAGTTTTACGTTCCCTTCTAGAATCAAATTAGATTTTTGTGATAATTAAAGTTTTGTCAAGAATATAAAAAATCATTATTTAATATTCAATATATTACATCAAATATTTAGAATTAAACTCCACTTCATTCTAAATACTAGGTATGTTTTTTTACTCTTCATATGCTATGCATATTATCTATGTCACATAGAAAACATCATGTTTTTTTAGATAAGTTTACGATGTCAAATAAGTAATATGCATATTATCTATGTCACATAGAAAACATCATGTATTTTTAGATAAGTTAGATATATGTGTTTTAAAATAAGGTAAACTCTTAACATACATATTTTTTCTTATTGTAACTAAGATGTAGAGGTATGTGAAAGGTATCTTCACATTCAGAATGTCATAACTTTTTTTTTTTTAATTTAGATTTACTTAGTTGTCGTCAGGGGGGGGGGGGGGTCGGAAGTCATCAAACCTAAAAATTCTATATAAGTAAAAAAAAATTTATAAAACCGGGGGGTCAAAAACGTATAAACCTAAAAAATTCTACACGAAACGTACATACATAACACTATTGAGCGAAAAGTTCGGAAGGTCGGGCGCCTCTCCCGATCCCTTGAAAGCTACGCCCTTGGTTGTCGTATGGTGTTTCATGTCTTTATTTTTGTTTTTTCACTTCATGTAAAGTATTACACTGTACATAATATTTTCTCAACTATAGTTAATTGGTTTTATTGATTCAATTTTTGTCTATTCATTTACATTACTTTTATCTGTCTAGAAGTCTCTTTTCAGACCTTTCAAATGGTATGGAGCATATTACATTATCAATAGTTTTTATTGGTTTCCTTACTAATTGTGATAAAAGTAATTATTTCGTACAATTCATATTGGTTTATAGCTTTGAATACGAGCATACCTTATATTAATGTTAATGATAGCGAAAGTGAGAAAACTATATTTGGATGGTAGAAAATATAATATTATGCCAATATTAACCCGTCAGAATAATCTATTATCAGGTAAAATCAGACACGTTACCTTTGAACAAGAAAATGTCACGATAAATATTATTAGTGGTACAAAATTTTAAGTTCCTATGACAAACCTAAAACAAATAACAAATCATATTATTATGAATGGCTATACAAACTTCAATATTTATTCCGTATCTGATCTGCATATTACTCTATATTATATATACTTAGATCATATTATGAACATATTTTTTTATTTCACATTATAATTATGATTCACCCCGTGTATTACACGGGGCAATAACCTAGTTATATTATATTATATTTTTTTTTTGAACGGCAAATTTGGATCACTGACGGACCACTGGATTATCATCGAGCCACCAGCGGACCCACCCGATCATATCCATATATTATATTATATTAAAATACATCATACTAGCTAAAGGTCTTTTTTTGGTTTTTCGAACTTTCACTACCAAAGCTTTGAGATAAGAAGTTGATTATGTAACTATTTAAGTGCAGAGATAGCTCTTTTTGATTTTTTGGTCATTAGCTCTTTCCAAATCAGATCTTTTTTTTTTTTTTTGAAAGGCCAACAAAGTTTATTCCTCCAGCAAGCACTGGGAATTTGTACATACACTAATACATACAAAAGAACCAAATCAGATCTAAAATTTTAGTTAATATTGATTATTCAATTTGAAATTTTAGAGCTATAATTTTTGAATTTGTAAGTTTTCTTCGTTTTTTTTCTGTTTACTGTAACCTTATATTTTTATTTTCAACTCACCATATTTATTAATTTTGCGTTTACCAATCTCCCTTGATTATATAATAATTATATAGAAATTTATTTTCTATGTATTAATTATAACTATTTTATTTTCTATGTAGAAATTTTCTAAGTGTTTATTTTTATAAACAATTTAGAAAAAACCGTTTAGACATTAACATGTGCCGCTATACGTATTATGTATAGCAAGTGTAGTATCGTAACGTAATGAATTTTTGTTTATCTTTGAAATAAAGATATTTTTTATATATATTTTGAGCATGCCATTTCGACGTATTTATTTTTATATAAGTCTTGATATAAACTTTATTCAAAACCATTTCGACATTAACTGTTACCGGTATTTGTTTTATGTATAGCGAGTGCAGTAACGTAACAAACTAGACTGATATCAGGCGAATTCCTGCACGCTTAGCACGGATAATCCCACTAGTTAAGTATAAAAGCAAAGCTAATATTAGGTAAACACAATGACATGTATGATAACTTTTTTCCTGTATAAAGTGGTTATAAAAGCTATTGTTAACTCTAGATGAGTAACAAGTGTAATTTAAGTGAAATTAAGAGATATTTTATAACTAACATATCATGAGATATTTTATAACTAATATCAAGTGCTGTGTTTTACGCTTGAGAAAAATACCTTTTTTATGCTTTTTATGAGATATTTTATTACTAATGAAATTATGAGATGTTATGTAACTAATATCAAGTGTTGTGTTGTTATCAAATTAATAGAAGATGTATTCTACTTTATGGATGGATGGTCTGAGGTTTTAAACTACTTTGGCCATTGATCTTTCTTCATTATTTTCAACTATCTTGGTGATCGTACTTTCAAGTTCAAGCTCTTCTGTCATGATCCAAATAAAGAGTTTGGAAACCGTTTTGTAAAATTATTCAAAATCCTTTACAAAGTCCAATGGTACGTAATTTTATTATAGATTTTAATTTTTTTTATTTCGATTTATTAAAAAACATAATGCGCATAAATTTGTAATAATTGATTTTTTTACAGGTTCTACCAGATACTTTTCTTGCAGAACATTATGATTATCCTTTACCGGATAACATGGTAATACTTAACGTATCCGAGAATCATAAATGGGAAGTCCGTATTAGAAAGATTGGTCGAAATTATTGTTTTGCTGATGGTTGGTTTAAATTTATTGAAGATCTAAGGTTAAATCCTGGGGATATTATGTGTTTTAAAATAAACGACATGAAACATTTTAATATTACCATATTCAATAAACACGGTCGTCAAGTTTTGTTAAACAACACTCCTTTGATTGAGCAAGAATATGAACATATTAGCAATGTGGAAGGTTATCGACAAGTTAGTGACGATCCTAACTATCTTTTTTTCGCAATGACAATAACTAATGAATTGGTATTATACTATGCTGTTTTATGTTAAAAAAAATTTTTTAGTGTTTTTCATTTAATAACATTTACATATTTTTGGTGTTCTTACAAAATGTAGATCCTTCCCAAATTGATTACTGACTTAAGTGGTTTAAATGAGTTTTCTGAACTAAAGATCAAAGTTCTTAAAGGAAATACTTGGGTTAAGAATCTTCGTACACACAATATTGATGGTCAAAGAAGGTTTGTCAATCAATTTATTATCTTATTTATTATTTATCTTTTACCCTATTTGTATATGTATTACTAACAAATTTTTTCATATTTTATCTACCATAGGTACGGTGTTGTTGGATGGCATGATATACTTGAAGCTGAACATATTTCATTAGGTGACGATTGTTTTTTCAACTAGTCTAAAACGAATTCCAAGTTATTGGTTACCAAAGTCCAGCATGCAGAAGCGCTACAGTAATACGCTTTCAGTTTTTATTTAAAATCCCAAAAAACATATATCTTACATTTACTTTTCGATCTCCCTTTATTTATGTTTGTGGTACAATGCGTTTGTTTTTTTTTTTTTAAATTCAGATTACCACTATAATTTTATCCGTACAGTCCGTTTATGATAACTAACATAAATCATTTATATCAGAAGTATAAACATGTCATTTATTCATACTCCTTATTCATGATACAATGTTTTCGTTTATTAATATAAATGTATATATTTATTTGTTTTGAAAGATAGATTAACAACCCGTGAGTATTCACGGGTTATAACCTAGTATTTTATAACTAATATCAAGTGCTGTGTTTTACGCTTGAGAAAAATACCTTTTTATGCTTTTTATGAGATATTTTATTACTAATGAAATTATAAGATGTTATGTAACTAATATCAAGTGTTGTGTTTCCCGTTCGAGAAACACCTTTTTTATATTTTTACTATAAATATCATAAAATTCAAACATCATTTGAGAATATGAGATATAAATATATAATAATGTTCAAAAGTCTCAAAACTTAATTTTCCAAACCAAAAAACCTATAAAAAAGACGATAAATGTTCAGGTTTTTTCAGGATTCAGGATTTTTTAGGTCGGGTTGTTCGGGTTTTGGCTAGGAAAAGGTGACTCGATAACCCACCCATATGAGGTTTAAGTTAGTCAAGTTCAGGGTTTTCGGTTATTCTCTAATTCAAATTCCTTTGGCTTTGGGGTAAAAATGGATAGCCCTAATTACAAGCCATATGAATTTATATCCCAAAGTCAACATATCAATTTTTGTAAACATTCTTCATTCAAAATTAGATATTTATTTGACTTTAAAGTAAATTAATTAGGTGAAATCAAAAGTCATGTTGATTTAGATATGGTTTTGAAAAGGGTTGGGTGATGACATGAAACCTATCACCCTTACAAAGTTTTTTCGGTGGATAAGAATAAGCCCTAACTTCATTCTAATAAGATTTTTTTCAGAACCGTGGGTGCAAAACCCCCCGCCTCCTCGCAACGTTTCGGTTAGAAGTGTAAAATTTCTGATTTTTCGTCTGAAAATTTTAAAATTATATACGATCCCCCCTCCCCGAAACTTTTGGTCAAGCTCCACCACTGGTCACCACCATTTTCGATATCGTCTCGTCTGGTAAATGAAAGTTGTTGTCAGTGGCATCATGGATCTCAGTCAGGGGCGGATCCAGCATATAACAAGGGGCAACCCCCGCTACGGCTTGGCGCTCCGGCGATAGTGTAAAATTAGTGTAAATTTTGGAAAAGTATAACGTTTTTTTTATTTCGTTACCGTTTTTTTATAAAACGTTACGGCTTGGCGGATTTTCTACCGCTTTTTTATAAAACGTGCTTGGCGGATTTTCTAGATCCGCCACTGATCTCAGAATCTGTGTTTGATATCCTGCTTGGAGATGGTGAGTTGCTTCCAGAAGCCATTGCTTGGGTACTGCTACATAGACTTTATATTTAAGAGTAGTGACAAAGATGTCACCGGTTAGTGGCGGAAGCCGGAAACAATGGTGGTCTTTAAAGGTGGTTGGTTTCTGATGGTGGTTTAACTTCGGTAATGGTGATTTCGGGTGGTTACTATGAACGTCAACAATGGTGGTTGTCACACCCTCATTGTGTGCGGAATCCACGGTGTGTGATGAATTGTTACAAAGATCAAGGCATAAAGAAATTTATTATTGAATTGAAATACTTGAATTACATTGTTTTAAGATCAAATTACAACGAATAGGAAAATAAACACAAGTCTTGAATTATGATATCTAGGCCAAGTCCTAGCTAAATCTTTGTACCTGAAAACATGTAGAAAAATGGGTCAACTACGAGAGTTGGTAAGATATATAAGTTTTTAAACATGATAAGATAAAAACAAGTTTAAGAGCTCACGTATACGCTTCATAACAACATAGCTATATAATACATAATGTAAACGTCACACCTGATCGATATAATAATGATGTGGCTCAACCCCCATGGTTTTCCAAAGATATGATGTTCAGTTTCTGATCTATAAAACATAGTAACCATATTAGTTAAAAACCACACTAAAGAAATCAATAAAAACAGTAAAAAAACTAAACTAAAAAACCACACTAAAGAAATCAATAAACAGTAAAAAAAATTAATTAAAAAATGGGTAAATATGAAATTTAGAAGTTTTTAGTATAACAAGGGTGAAATTGTTAAATTATAAAGTGTTTTAATTAAATAAATTAAAATGGATAAATACGATATTTTAATGACTAAATAAGGATACATATAATATTTCGAATTTGGTTTGGGTATATATGATAACTGGAAGTTTTTAGGTGTATATATGAACTTCTCCGGTTCTCCTAGGATATATAGTTTGAGAACTAAGTGCAGGATCTATTTGTCAAGTTTTTATAGATTTAGAGGCTTAGTAATTGCAAAAAAGTTTCATGACTTTTTATTTATCGAAATGTTCTAATATATAAGGTTTTTTCTAGCATTTGTTTAAACAAAATGAATGTTTTTAAGAACATTTTTTTTATAATAGCAGAAAATTTATTAGTTAAAATAACCTGCTACTATAAATATTAAAAACTGAGTGTAGGTGTAAAGTAAATTTCTGGAGATTTGAACAAAATCCTCAACCAGTGAATGTTTATGTTTGTACAACGAATCCAGTGAGTCGGGTACCAGTTTAAACCTTTTTGCGCTTGAGGGCGAGAAAAGCTAGCATGCAGAATCAGCGACTGTGTTGATTCTTCTCAGCTGAACACGGTCTGGAAATGGTGGCAGGGAAGGGCTCCCCAATCTAATGACGAGAAGGATGAATAACAGGCGTGTAGTGCAATGCTGGAGATGGTTTCATTCTCGGCTGCTAAAGATACGTGGAGTGGTTAGGGGAGGACTCCAGAAGACTTTCAGTAGGCTCGGCGAAATGAATGATAGTTATTAGTGAGGATTATAGCCTTAACTACGTTTTTGAGTGATGCAAGTGGATTCCCTCGAAGTGCAACATATTTGCTTGGCGAGCACTTTTAAATCGGCTTCCTACCCGTTCGGCCTTGATTAGGAGGAATACTGATGTGGATTCAGCAATCTGTGCTTTGTGGCGATGATTCAGAAACGGTAGCCACATTGTTAGAAATGTAGGCTTTTAAAACAACAGTGCACAGAATGCAGTGAACATAATAGAGCATCTGCAGTTGCAGCCCGACGTAGGTCACATTAACACACATCTTTACGGCTTGCTTGATGGTAACCTAATGTGGCAATTCGTTAGTGAATGGTGTAAGTTGCCGCCTATTTATGCATTTTCATTTAAAGATTTAATGGAATTTTATAAGGTCCACCCTATGGGAAGGGAAAAGTCTAAAGTTGTGCACAGGATTATCGTGATCGTGTGTTGGGGTATATGAAAAGCAGAAACAACAAGGTTTTTTTCAAGACAAGAGGGTAAAGTGGAAGATAAGGAACGATCAAGGCAATAGATACTATTTTGTGGCTTAAAGAGTGTAAAGTGGAAGATAAGGTCCAAATGTAAAGATCTAGGCTGGAAAGAGTAGTGTCGGTAGCCGTTGTATATGTGTGATTTGTAAATAACTAGGAGATGCCTCGCCCGCGTTGTGGGGCGATGACCGAATAATTCTCAACCAGTTAAAAAAAGACTACTATAATTTTGTTAGGGAAAAAAAAACAAAAACGATGATAAGACCGTAATTTCGGGCTCAGGGAAAAAGTGTAATTTTTCAGGACTAATGAGCCAGTGTTAGGCAGGCAGCTCCTTGACATGGAAAAAAATTAAATCGAGTAAACCAATTAAAAAAAAAAAAAACCTTTATAGTTTTGGTAAAAAAAAACTAAAACGATGGGAAAAACGTAATTTTTAACTGAGAGCGAAATCATAATTTTAATTCGGGGATAAATTGTAAACTAAATGGACCAACTGGGGAGTGCAAGGAAGCTACCGGCATGACAGTAACTTTACACTGGGGGCAAAATTGTAATTTCACCACGGAAACAAACAAAAACGATGGGCAAAATGTAAATTTAAGTTGGTGGTAAAATCGTAACTTGCCTGTGAGAAAAAAAAACTAATGGCAAAAGTATAAATTTATACGGGGAAAAGTCGTAATTTTGAACCGAGGGCAAAATTGGAATTATTAACTGGGAGCAAAAGCGTAAATTTATTTTTAAGTGGGGAAAAACATAACTTTGAACTGATGGCAAAATCGTAATTTTAAGGGAAAAAAACTAATGGCAAAACTGTAAATTGAAACGGGTAAAAATCGTAATTTTTAACCGGGGGCAAAATTGAAATATTTAGCTGAGAGCAAAAGCGTAAATCTATTTTTAAGCGGGGGCGAAAACATAATTTTTAACTGATGGCAAAATCGTAATTTTAAAGGGGGATAAAATCGTAAATTTGTTGGGCCAATAGGGGAGTGCCAGACGTAAATTTATTTTTAAGTGGGGGTAAAAACATAACTTTGAACTGATGGCAAAATCGTAATTTTAAAGGAAAAAACTAATGGCAAAACTGTAAATTGAAACGGGTAAAAATCGTAATTTTTAACCGGGGGCAAAATTGAAATATTTAGCTGGGAGCAAAAGCGTAAATCTATTTTTAAGCGGGGGCGAAAACATAATTTTTAACTGATGGCAAAATCGTAATTTTAAAGGGGGATAAAATCGTAAATTTGTTGGGCCAATAGTGGAGTGCCAGACAGCTGCCTGACACCATTATCCCTGCCGCCCATTTAACCCAATGAAAGCACACTACTATTACCGTGTCGGCGGCCGACACTTGATTTTGTAGTAGTTGAAAATTGTGGGTGTTTTTTGGTGGGGGGGATTTTTTTTGAATATAAGTTATTGTTTTGACTTTTTAATTAAAGATTAAGTTATGGTTGGTTGAAATGTCTTAAATATTTAATGCTTTTATTTAATCTACTATATATATTTTTATCCCTTCTGGATTGTTTTGACTTTTAAATTATAGTTGGCCTGGTCTATTCGCACACGGTCTTTGTCTTTTTGCACACTCAAAGCGCCCCGCTTTGGCCATAGCGGGGCACACTTCCGAATGATTCCGAAAACCCGATCATCTCGAACGGGCAGCCTATTTTCTTGCTACCCGTTTTCCTCTGTGTAGCTATACTCTTATGCTCCCCACCAAAAGTACATTGAAACCAAATCTTGTAATTCTCTCCTCTTTTATTCGACCTCTTAGTCACAATGAGGTAACCGTTGTCTTTTGCCGTGTCTTGTACCCAACGCACCAACTCTTTACGTGACAAAAAGGTCTGCGTTGTATCAAACGAAAACGTAACCGGGTAACAGCCTTCCTCGTCAACAGACACATCCCCCGGCTCACCATCGTCACCGAGGTCCGAATATACTTGATGTTCAAAGCTCGGTTGACAACCGTAACTGTGGTTTGGATAACACTCCGGCTGTACAAAGTTGTGCTCGCCACCGTAACCGAAATTCGAATAACCTTGTAAGCTCTGTTGACAACCGTAACTGTCGTTTGGACCACACTCCTGCTGTACAAAGCTGTACTCGCCACCGTAACCGAAATTCGAATAACCTTGTTGTGCGTAAGGGTCCTCCACAGGGGTATTCAAATCCAGCGTCACCGTGTTATCACGATAACGAATGCCAGATACAACCTCTGTCTCCCTCAAGTTGGACGAGACCGGTTTCTCATACGAGTCAGAAATAGCGGTCCCCTCGTAAGAATCAGGAACAACTGACTCATCAGAATATTGACCGAAAAGATAGTTGTTTAACCACGACATCGTTTTTTCAAGAGATGTAACTAATAGAGCAAAGAAAATCGACAAACAACAAAATCACGCGTATGTTGAATGTTCCAAAATCAATATAGTAGAGTAACAATATCGCATAAAACTTGAATGTTGTGTCTGAGCAGGTGAAGCCTTTTAAAGTGAAAATTTGGGGTCGAAGCGCCGCGCTTTGGCCATAGCGCGGCGCTTAGGGTTCACGAGACTCCTGCAACCTCGTATCACCTTTATGTCTCTGCAACTTATGTCAGTCAAACAATCAAATCACCTTTTGTCGACCGAAGCGCCCCGCTATGGCCATAGCGCGGCGCTTCGAGGTGTGAAAATAATTTCCTGCGTGTGGAAATAGCATGACCCTTATAGTTAAGAGATGTTATGTTGCTGACAGAATCAAAGTGTTTCAGGGCGAGATCTCGTTTAATTGGAGCTGGAATTCGGATCTTTCAGTGGAAGGCCTGGACAACAGTTTTAATTTGCTGTTAGGTGCGATCTCAGGTATTCAGATCACATCTGGTAAGGATGTTTGGAAGTGGAATGCTGAAACGGATGGATGTTTTTCAGTAAAAAGCGTTAAAAGGCTGAAGATGGATTTCGCTGCGAATAGTAGGCATGTTGTGAAATGGAGTAAATGGCTTCCTTCCAAAGTTAATATCCATGTTTGGAGGATGGAATTGAATAAGATTCCTACGGCTGAGGCACTGATGTTCCGCAATATTGTTGTTTCTGATCCGTTATGTCCGCTATGCAGTTCTGAAGCAGAGTCCGCGGAACACTTGTTCATCGCTTGTTATATTGCGTCTACGGTATGGAATGGAGTCAGTGTGTGGTGTAAGATTCCACAAATTTTCGCGTTTTCTCTCCAAGATCTCCTCAATATTTACGCCGGTTTGGATGCGTCGGAGAAAAAGAAGGAGGCGGTTCAAGGTATAATTATGGTTTCATGTTGGTGTCTGTGGCGCGCCAGGAATAAGCTTAAGTTCTCGAATGTCCCGGTCAAGATAGAAGCCGTTTTAAGTGAAATAAAGGCTTTAAGTTTCTTATGGTTTTCTAAAAGATCGAAATATAAAGGGATAGTTTGGAAGGATTGGTTCTCTTTGGGTCGTCGTTGTTGTGAATGAAATATTACCTTTCAAAAAAAAAAGAAAAGTATTAAATATTTAATGCTTTAATTTAATCTAGTCAATATCCAGATTGAATTATCGGATTTAATTCTTTATTAATGTTATAACCTTTTGTTACTTAACATTTTGTATAGTCAATATCCAGATTGAATTATCGGATTTAATTCTTTATTAATGTTATAACCTTTTGTTACTTTACTTAACATTTTGTAATTTAGTTACATTTTAAGCCAATGACCTCTAGTTCAAGTGGTACGAGGATTTGAGTTCTTTGAAGACTCAAGTTCAATTCCCATTTGGTGTAAAAAAACAGTGAGACACTGGTGGGCAGTGATAAGAGACAGAGGGAAACCTCGGTTTAATCCTTGAGCCAAACGGGTTTTACCGGTAATTTTACCGTCGTGCATGCGGGTGGGTTACCGGTTTTTCCCCGGAATTGGTGGTGGGTGACTCGAGTTGCTCTCGGAGTACTCCGTTTGTCCAGTGGGTGCCCCGAGAGTGCTCGGGATTTGATTTGTTGGCCGTTAAAAAAAGTTACATTTTAATCTTGACCATTATAGAACTTTCTTTTTTTGAAAGTTACCTTTATTCACATGACCATTATAGAACTTTCTTTTTTTGAAAGTTACCTTTATTCACAGAAAACCAAACAGCAGCAGTGCTGCAACCCAATACACAACATAAACAGCAGCAGCCAAATACATGAAGAAATTTAATGTTATATTATAGCTTTTGTTTACTTTCTTTGAAGAATAGGATTATCTTTCATTCTTTCAATGCATAACATATCTATGAACATATAATTTGTCTTACAAATCCGATGCTGAAAACAATCCGAGGATCATCAGTTTACTCGAGTAGGTAAAGGAGACATGTTGGGTAACAGATTGAAACAAGCAAAATTAATTCCTTCCTTTATAATCATATAATGTGTCTTACAAAAATTCCGTTGCATAAAATATACTCTAATTTTTTCAATAAATGAATTGAATCTATTACATCTCTTCTAAGTGACCACTTGATCAAGTTTTACACCAAGACATTTAAGGGTTTCTTCTTAAAGAGTCTAGAATTTGGAAACCGAGCCTGAGTAGCAGGAGTAACAGTGGGAGAAGAGAAGCAAACGACAATAGCAGTGAGATTATCAGCGGAATGAAGGCGTGCAGCTTGAGCAGTGAGCTCTTTAGCACAGCGTTGAGGATCATTATGCTGCCTTAACTGACACCGAACAAGAGCCACTGCTTCTTGGTTTGACATGACATCCCATATCCCATCACATGCAATGATCATAAACTCATCATTATCGGTCAACACCATTTGTCTCACATCTGGTTCAGCAATCACCAACTTCTCCTTCTTCATGTGCCAGTCTCCAAGCGCACGCGTCACGCTCAGTTGACCATTCAGGTACCCGTCTTCATCAAAGTAACCACCTAACCGCTCACATCTTTCCTTTTCTTGTAAGCAAGTCGACCCCCTGTGATCGTCAGTCATCTGTGTTGCAGACCCGTTCCTACATAGGACCGCACGAGAGTCGCCAGCATTGGCTATTATTATATGTCTTCCCATGATCAAAACAGTTAAAGCTGTCGTTCCACAATAATCGCTCACACTGCATTCATCAGCTAAGGCTAAGTCAGCCTGTAAAAACGCTTTGTTATGAGACTCTTCCACTTGTTTTAAAAACAAATCATCTGCATCTGAAGCACCAGTTGGTGCTGCTTGTGGTAGATCCGAATCCTCAAAGAATAACCTCATGGCATGTTCTTTAACATAAGATGCAGCCTCCGACCCATTATGACCATCAAATAAAGCATAGAAGGAACTCGCGAGACCCCACTTGTAAGCATCACCCAGATGCTTTGAGAGATCATCGATCATGATATGCTGGTCTTCGTTTGACCTGCGTGGTCCAATGTCTGTATGACTTCCTGACCTGATGTTCGTTGGACTCAAACTCCTTGCGGTAGACTCCACAACAGTATTACTCTTGATATTCACAGAGCAGCTTACAGCCTGAAAAACAGAGAACAATATGTCAGTAAATAAATAAAACCTTAAAAAACAATTACAAAATATACCTCTCTCATATTTTATGCTGATCCAACTATTAAATCAAGCAGCACAGATCATATAAAAACATATATAGTTTTTACAAAAAAAAAATCACTAAATCAACAGACCTAACCATCATAAACAGACATCAGATTTAAAAAAAAAAACGTCACATGCAGGGTTTAAAATTTTTCAAGATTAAGGTCCGATGAAGCTGATACGTGGAAACGACCAAAAGGATGAAAATATTATAAGTGGTTTAGTTAGTTAATGAAGAAGGTCATGCAACTTTTGGTTGTATATACTTAATACTAAATAAAGCCTATTTATACGCCTGCGAAGGTTTCGCCTCACACCTCGCACCTCGACTCCAGACCTAAACGACTCTAGGGAGGAACAGAGCAAACATACAAACTAAGCTTCTATTTCTTTTTTTCATTGTAAACTGAATCTTTTTAATTCTAGTGGTTATCTGGTCTAATACAGATGATAAATATTGACAACTAATCACAGAATCACAGAAAATTTCAAGATCTCAATTTGTTTTGCAACACAGGCATCATCTATCAATCAATCAATCTTCAATTATAAAAAAAAAACAAGCATATAAACCCTAAACAACCAGCAATTCACACAAACACACAAATCAAAACTGATAAAAACCATAAAACCCTAACAAGCACAGAACAATAACAAATTACGAAACAGTAAACTAAAATTAACGAAGAATTTACCAAATTCTCAGAGATCGAGATCGAAACCGATGCGGATTCCGGTGAAACGGCGGCGAGTTTTAAAAGACCTAAATTGAATTGATCGCACATCATATCTGCTGCTCCAGCAATCATCTTGAGATCTTGAATTATGAAAAATCGAACGAATTTAAGGTTTTGTGTATGCGTAAAGTAACAAAAAGGTTGAAGAAATTGGGGGTAATTTTGAAGCGAAATTTGATTTTGAAGAAATTAGGGTTTGCTGTGTGTGGGTGTGCTGTATATATAGTGGGCGGTGCGTGCGTGTAAGTCAATCAACTGAAATACACGCGGATTTTTTCATTCTGTGGCCCATAATAATCCAAAATATCAGCATATATTTTAAAAAATATTGATAAAGATATTAATTTTATTTTTTTTATTTTTCAATTATATATTTTTCAGTATTTTCAATTTTGTAACTACTTCCATTATGTTGTTATTATTTAATTACTATTAATAAATAAAATAATATTATTAGTTGATACATAACAAACACATTGAAAACGTTATTTAAAATATTGAAAAACTTTTAATTTTTTCAAGAATAAGGTCAGGGACAAAATTATTTAAATGATCAAACCAATAAGTCGAATACTCGAATAAGATTTAATTTTACTTGAATTTGAGTTATTTTAATACTTTTCTTTTCTGTTGAGTTATTAATATATTATCTTTTAGATTAGATTTGGCCAAAAGTGTCTAAAAATATGTTCATAAGATGAGATATTTAGATAACAAAAATATCTATGTAAAAAAAGTAGGATGTTTTTTAGACGCTATAACCATAACAAAAGAAAAAGAAAAAAGTGGGACGGATTAACGATTTAAATCACGCTTTAAGGACACGTTTAATATATAGCCAATTTTGTTAAATAGCCGTAATAATTGTGTAATACACTTGTATATAACGAGAGCTCAGAGCTAGAAAGAGAGGTGTAGATCATTATATACTTGTGTTATTTTATTTAGAAGAAAATGTATAAGTATGTGAGTGGTGTATTTAATTATTTATAATTGTAAGTTGATATTAGATATAAAAGCAAACAAAACTAATATTAGGTAAACACAATGACAATATGACATGTATGATCACTTTTTTTAAAGTGGATTATAAAAGCTACCATTAACTCTTGATAAGTAACAAGTGTAATCTAAGTGAAATTATGAGATATTTTATAACTAATGAAACTATGAGATATTTTACAAATAATATCAAGTTTTGTGTTTTCTTTTAGAATATACCTTTTATGCTTTTTGTTGAATTTCTTTCAGGAAGCTAAAAAGGCTCTTCAAATGCGATTTTATATTCAATGTCTGTAAGGTTTACCTGCTTAAATAATTTTATTTTTTAAAAAACCCTAAAGAAGCTAATATAAATATAGAAACCATATGAATTTATATCCCAAAGTCAACATTATCAATTTTTATAAACTTTCTTCATTCAAAATTAAATGTTTATTAGAGATTAAAGTAATTTAATTAGGTGAAATTAAAAGTTACGTTTAAGATATGGTTTTGAAAAGGGATGGATGATGACATGAAGCCCATTACACCTACAAAGTTTTTTCGGTGGATATGAATAAGTCCTAACTTCTTGATTATAAAAATATACTTTTACTCCTATACAGTACACTAATAAGATTTTTTTTTCAGATTAAACATATAATATAATTACTAAAGTTTATTATATCTTTACATGTATACAACATATACAATATCTATTATTAAGTTTCCGAAATGAATCTTGAAAAACCGGCCTAAGAAAATAAGACGAGGTGAAGGAAAGCAGAATGATTTGAGTGTTCCGGGGAGATCAAATATTAACTAGTTAACTCGATGAAACGTCGAAGCAAGCCAACTTTGAAGTAATAGGAATTAGGTAAGAAGCAAGGACCGATTGGACAGTAAAAGCTAAGCGACAAAGAGCAGGAAGAGGTTGAGGAATAAGTAAGAAAACAACAAATCCTTACTCGAGGAGGGGGAGAGATAGTTTATGATCGAAGACCACGAACTTTAGGAATGAGGTCAGTGCAAAGCAGAAGATGAATTCATTGGTGGAATGACAAGATCAAATCGTGAAAGCATCTCGTTCTAGGGAAAATCTGTCGCCCGAAGGTGTACTACGGTAAAACTCGGTTGAGATCGAATTCAAACTAGAGCCCTATGGTCTCAAACCCAAATCTTCCCCTCTAATGTCAATTGAGTTATACTTAAAATGTTTGTAAATATTTAATTCATACGCTAATAAGTTTTTTGTTTTATTTTCCTAACCCAATCTCCTTCATAACGAAAGTTGTTAAATGCTTCAATTTATATGTTGTATACAAATCACATGTTAGAAAATTAAATTTTATACAAGATGTTGAACTTCAAACGAATTATAACAAAAACTTATTTAGAATAATAACTTTTCTTTTATTAGGAGAATTACTTTTTGGAAAAGCATAATAATATTTATGTTTATAGGTGAAAATAAATTTTTGGAAAAGCATGATAACATTAATAATATTTATTTTTATAGGTGAAAATAAATTATAAGATTGTTATATTGCCACGTAGTTACAACAAACTAAATTGATTACACATGTGCATCATGTAACAACTAAAGCTACATCCTATAACACATAACTTAAAAGTTGAAACTCTAAAATAACCGTACGTGTAATAATGTAATCCACATATTATATTGAGACAATAATATAAGTAGTATATGCTATTGTGTAATCTTACCTGTTTTATTTTTATAGAATGATTTTTGTAAAGCTATATGCTTTTGAAAACTTCTTCCCATGTCTTATCATTCAGTGGATTCATATTTTCCCTTTTAAGATTCTAAAGAGTCCTTAATGTTTGAGTTTATATATTTCTAATATGGCTTAGGCTATGTAATATGTTTGCTTACACATTATAGAGTAAATTACAAGTTTTGTTCTTTATGTATGTCCCAAATTGCAGGCGCTGTCCTTTATCTTTAAAATTGATGAGTTTTGTCCTTAATGTTTGCAAATATTGCACGTTATGTCCTTTATGGCAAACCCAGTTAGATTTTTCAGTTAAATGAAGGCATGTGCAGGGCACATGAGGGTAGAAATGTAATTTCAACTGCCATTTGTCTTTCCCCCTTTAATTATAACAACAACTGTCCTCATTCATTCACCTGCTTCACACTGATCATCCCTCATCTTTCATTTCTAGGGTTTTAGACACTGTAATCAAGACGATCAAAATTCCGATGTCGCAAACTGAAGAAGGCTGGTATGTCAGGGATAATCTTGACACTGAAAGTGTCGTTGAACTGTATGGTAAGTTACAAACCCTAGCCTCGATTTTGGGATAAAATGTTGTGGTTTTTGTTGATGATCAGTTGATTAATAACATAAATGTTGAAAATTTGCAGATGGTTTTCCCAATTTCTTTAGCATTTGCATTCATCATGGTGGTAGGCTTACATCACCTCCTGGACGCACATATGTAGGAGGCAAGATCAGTTATGTTGACTTAATAGATATTGATAAGTTTTCCATTCATGAAGTCGATCATATGCTTGATCAGTTAGGGTATAATAGCTTGAACCCAATGTATTACCAGTTTTTGAATCCTGAAAAAACCCTGGATGATGGTCTTGAACACCTAAGCAGTGATCAAGACTGTCTGAACTTGGCTAGGTATGTTGAAATGCACAAGATGATCCATGTATATACCACTCATGGCTTGAAAAACATGAAGGAACTGTTTAGCTCACCTAGTAAACCTCCTAGACCTAGCATCACCATTGAAGAAATAGATGAAATTGGACCATATGCCATAGTTCCTAATCCTATGAAGGAAAATGTAAATGTTCAAAGTGTAAGAAGACTGGACATAATTCCAGGACTTGCAAGGGTCAAGGTGAAGCTGTCAACACTGGCAAATCAGGGAAGAGTGGCAAGGCAGGGAAGAAAAGGAAGGCAGCACCAAACTGAACCTCTTTTATGTCTTTTGAACTTGTTTTATGTCTTTTGGAAATGTTGGTTGCTACTATTTAGATGTTTGTGAACTTCTTTATGTCTTTTGGGTTGCTACTATTTAGATGTTTGTGGAATGTTGGTAGTATTTGGAACATGAATCAGGTTTGGTTATAATATGGTAAGTAGTTATTTGTGTTTACATATTGTTTTACTTTGAATGGTTTGATTTGGTTTGAATGGTTTATAAACTGGTCAGTTTGTGGTCAGTTTGTTTTGGTTATAAACTGCACATGGTATCTGGTCATTTTGTTTTGGTCACTTTGTTTTGCTTATAAACTGCACATGTTTATGGTCAGTTTACATTATGGTCTGTTTGGCTTGCATCTGTTTGTTTTGGTTATAAACTGCACTTTGTTTTGGTCAAAAATAGATCTTGTCAAATTACATGTGCACATAACATATAACAAACTGCACATTATATATAACAAAAGGCACGTCTGTTTGGCTTGCATCTGTTTGTTTTGGTTACAAAAGGCATAAAATACATCACAAACTTAGATCTTGTCATTCAAAATTAGATCTTGTCATTTTACACATACTGCACATCATGTATAACAGCCTAAAATGCCAGAACATACATCACAAAACAGATCCAACTAAAAACCAAATACTTTTTCAATTTTCTTGACTTTGCTTCAACTTTCATGTTCTCTTGTTGCAGCTTAATGTTTTCTTCTTCCAGAATCATGTTCTCTTGTTGCAGCTGCATCTTCTCCGATTCCAAGTTGTTCTTAGCCCTAAGCAATCCAGGTATGATATCTATGCACCTTTGGCACCTTTGTTGATCGAACCATCCAATAAATGGACAATTTGAACCCTACATTTGACCAAATCAAAACATTAAAATCACAAAAGACATTACCTTTTATAATCGATGAACCCTAATTTTGAAGAAGATGAAAGATTACCTAGACAGGACAAGAATAATGAAACACCCTAACACGTAATAACTTAAAAACGACGCAGCGGAAAAAGAGCCTTAAAAAATTTTACTTTTCTTAACAATCATAAACCATTCGAATCAACTTGATTTAAATCTTTTACATTATTCATACCTAATCAAGAAAATTACATTACAAATGGTTTCCAACATGTGATTACATCCCCATACAATCCTTGATCTTGACTCGACACTCGATCACTAGTCCGCCATGAATATCCGACTAACCTGCAGTCACCCAACACGTTAATAATTGGCGACATCATATTCATTGGTATAAAGACATAAAAATATATATAACCACTTATCAATCTATCATTTTATACAACTCCAATATAATATTCTTTTGAGTTCATTCTTTACACCAAGCATCCAATCTTTGTAAGCCCAATACTTACGTATCTGCATTCCTATTCCATTCTCAAGGCACACCATTAGTAACGTGACTATTCAAACATGTTAGAGCTATATATAAGCATATATATATAAGATCCTTTCTTTCATGCACAACAAATCCTACTTCATGGATAAGTACCTACACACGTATGTTCACACACATTTCATACCTACATACATACATGCATACATAAACACGTCTATACGTACATGCTTACATACTTACATATAGTTATACAATGCATATAACATAGTTAGATAGCCTTCACACAAGTTTGGAGTTGAAGAATGCGAAAAATATGAAAGAACCAGCGATTGGCGCAAGCAGAAACCCATCTGGCGCAACCTTGTGCCAATTATGGCGCAATACAGAAGACATCAGTCAGGGGCGCAACCTGGTTCAGACCTGCAACTTTCAGCTTAACGAATTTTTACCATTTTGGTCATAACTTTCTCATTTCTTGTCCGTTTTACGATCCGTTTCTTCCTACATGATCGTAAATTAATATTCTATCATGTGAACTTGAAATCCAACATCCGGGTTAAGGAAATTCTTAACTTATACTTTTTCGGCTTATTATTCATTTACGAATTATTCGACCCGTTCATGCATTTATCAACATAACTCGTTCGTTTGACCATAACTTCTTAAGAACCTAATACTATCATTGAAGTCTATCATAAAAATTAGATTCTCAGATGTCTTGCATCCTCTTTAACCCATTTTCGCTCAAAAGCTTATTTTGACCCGTTAAGGGTATTTGCGCATTTTAATGTCCCTGACTTACAAAAATCATATTTCTCGCTATCATACTTATCCATTTCATTCACTTAGTCAAATAGTTTGTTTCCAAACAACTTTTAAGACCTTTTGCCCGAATTACCCATCAAGGGCGTTTTTGTCAACCTTGTCCCATTCTTTACAACAAAAGACTTCATTACATAATTAATACTATCTTTGAAGTCTATCATAAAAATTAGATTCTCAGATGTCTTGCATCCTCTTTAACCCATTTTCGCTCAAAAGCTTATTTTGACCCGTTAAGGGTATTTGCGCATTTTAATGTCCCTGACTTACAAAAATCATATTTCTCGCTATCATACTTATCCATTTCATTCACTTAGTCAAATAGTTTGTTTCCAAACAACTTTTAAGACCGTTTGCCCGAATTACCCATCAAGGGCGTTTTTGTCAACCTTGTCCCATTCTTTACAACAAAAGACTTCATTACATAATTAACCAATCATGCGACTTATCTACAATTGTAAATGCACATACCTGGCTCGGATCAAAGCTATGACCCATTTTAATACTTCATCCGCTAAATTGCTAGATAATAGCAATGCAAATCCTTTTTCTATACATTCTGTGAATTCATAATACTTAACAAAGCAATTCATTAGTCGATAACGCCAAAGGATGACATCTTCACCATTTGACCCATTAAGTCTAAATGTCCATTTTATCCTTGTGGGATGTTAGTTATTCATTATCCCATCCACGTAACTTATTACTTCGTTAACTTGCAACGAAAATTACCATAATGCCCCGTTTTCCCTTTTTAACCATCAACTTAGTTTCTTAACATAACCACATGTTCCGACCCATACCAAGACTTATCGGAACATCATAATTCACATATTTACTTACCATGTTTGTAATCTAAACATTGAATAGATATTCTACAAAAAAAGGGTGTAAGCTTTACTTACCTAGCGTCCGAATATGCTTCCCGTGCGCATTAGTCCCGTTTGACCCGCTTCCTTCTCAAGCTTCCATGTCGCTTATTAAGCATCAACTATCATATATCATTCTCAAGATAGTTAGCTTATTCATCATTCATCAAATCCTTTTTATCACACGGATCTTATATTAAGTTTATCATTTAACCTTAAAACATGCTAATCCATCATTTCTTATCCAATTTCTTGAAACATACTTACACATATATGATTTTTCAACATTATTAACATAAGCATATCATTACTTCTATCATATCGTCAAAAACCCACTTCATAACTACTTTGTTAATCACTTACAAGTGATCTAATCTTAAGTTCTTCATAATTTCATCATACTTTTGATGTGTGTACTACCTCCTAAGCATAGTGTACAACTAGTTCATGCATATCCTTCTAATCTCATTCATAATTCATCAAATTCCTCCTTCTAATCAACATGAATCATTCATGCATAAACATCAAACATACTAGTATCACATTTCTTTCAATTCCTCTAACAAGGATCCATCATACAAATCAAAATACATCAATCTTTCAACAAGAATTGGACATAGGTGGTGATTCAAGTCATCATCATCACCATAACTAATGGGTTTCACCTCTAATCATCAAATTAACACAAACCATACATAACCTATGTTCTATATGATGATTCTAACCCTTATACATGATCAATTTCATATTAACTCACGGATTAAAACATAACCCACTTCCTACATGATCACCAATCTTAGTTTTGAGACATACCTTATAATCCTCTTGTGATGGTGATCATTAATCCATGTTTATCCATGAATTTAAGCTTCGATTTACCCTTCAATTTGATCATTTAATGTTGAGCTAGGGTTTGGCTCCTTTGAGAGCTCCTGATCGATCTAGAACACACACGATTGTGTGTTTGTGTGTGTTATTACTTTCTTTTAATACCTCCACTTTCATTCTATACCATCTAGCCCCTCATGTTTTACCACTTAACATATTTGGCACAACTTTCGTCATTTAATAGTTTTGGCCATAAACTTTAACTAGGTAAAATAGCCTAATTATTTATTTAGGGGTATATTATATAAGAATGTATGTCAATTATAAACATTCGGATTTTGGGGCGTTACAAGTCTACCCCCCTTAAATGAGGTTTCGTCCCCGAAACCTTTCTCACTTCCATTTAACACCAATTATCCTTTCTTCCAATTCATCAACATGACCACTAGACCGTCTTAATGACAATCTTCTATCTTCAAGAACCCGCCCCAGAGTTCATATTAGTGTTACTTTCAGTAATAGCGCTAATTTCTAACGTACTTCATAGCTAATGGTTCATTCATCATTCCAATACTCATATATCATGTTCAATACACCATTTTGTTTACTTGAAACAATCCCATTAACGACATTCCTTTTTGTTCATCTCAACATTCATATTATTTTCGTCAACTACACAACCTTATTTCGTAATTTATACACACACATATATGTCTAACTTTGACTGGTACCTCATCATGATAGGTAACTATCTATTCTTGATTCATAAATTATTCATATAACTGACTTATTCCCAATAAGCTCATACTATCCATACCATACTTTCACATAACATTCTCATTTCCTTGACCTGTTAATAACGGGTCAATATACATACTACTTCAACCTGTAGTCATACATACATTCATATGATTCGTTCATGACGGATCTAATACCTTCATCTCATTTCTTAAAATTACATTCTCTACATGCACTGTATAATATTTAACTATTGTTTTGTTACCACAACAAAACTACTATTTCATAGTCACAACTACGTGCCTAGCTCTAATGTTCACATCATCCTACGTTTTCTACAGTTACTTGTACCTTGCATACCTTTATGTTGCCCTCAAATCACTTCATGCATTTCATATTACTATTATTTTCACTTCATGCGTTACTTAATTTATATAAATAAATGTGTCGTACCAGTTCCTCATACGAGAGTTTCATCAACATGCAAAACTTTCGCTCAAAACTTTTGAGATTCACTTTTTAATGACATAATTCTCTCCTTACGTTGACGGTTAAAAGTCAAGCACCGTAGGTCATTTTCAATCTACTAGTTCATACCTATCCAACATGAGTTAAACATTTTTCTAACCTCTTTTTCATTTCACGATCGATGATCCGTAACCCGGATCGATCCGCATCCTTCACGAGTACTAGTCGTACCAGGCTAGATTTCATTTATTCATGTAAGGTGTCTTCGCTCGTACACATCCTTCCACCGATTCAATTGGTTTCATCACATCAAGAGTTCTAACATTATCATTAACAATTTAGCGGTTAGCACATTTCATTCAAACATTCATTCTACTAGGTGATTACTCATCTATAATTCTTCTACAATTTCTTACGCACGCTATAACGTGTCACACATTTCATTTCTCACATGCAATTCTTTCATTCTAGTTACTTATTTCGTCAACCTTCGCAGTTTGACCTTTTAAGGTTAAACTGATTTGTAACACCCTAGTTTCTATTTAACGGTTTTACATGTAAATACCAACAATTAGATGTGTAGTTAAGACTGCACATATTATAAAAACACGAGTTTATTAAAACTTTTACAAATCATAAGTTATTTGACATAACGTAATCAGATTCGTCGTATAGATTTACGACAAGGCAGTGTGCGGAAGCATGAGTCTTTATTGTGTTCGGTTCTTCGTTGAGCTTGATCGTCTTTCGGCATCCAAAATGTACCTACATTTCATAAACATGAAATGTTTTAGTCATAAGGGGATTAAAATGTGTCTAAACAAATCCGGTAATGATAATGGAAGGAAAAAGAATCCCAACCTTAAACTCTTGATCTCAAAACATGGATTTCCAACTGGCCTCCACCGTAACTTACGGTGGCACCGTAAGTTACGGTGGCCTCTGGTGTGACATGCCCCTACCGTAAATCAGTAGGGGGCTGCCGTAAAGCCTTCAGCTCCACCGTAACTTACGGTGGCACCGTAAGTTACGGTGGCCCCTGCATTCCAGCTTTCCATTTTGCCGTTTATTGACACGAAAACTTTCGTATCTTTCAAACCGCTTATCCGTTTGACCCACCGTTTCTTCCTACATGATTGTAATTTGACCCTTCATCATATGGAGTCAAAATCCAACATCCGGATTAACAAAATTTAAGACTTTTAAGTCTTCGTCTTATTACCATTTTTACCAAATTTTTGACCCGTTCGCGATTTTATCAAACAAACATGTTTACTTGATCTATAAACTCATGAGAATCATAATTTCTATATTTCCTATCAAATAAATCATAAATCATGGGTTTCTTACTTAGTTAGAACCCGTTTACGTTCAAGTGCTTATTTTGACCCGTTAAGGGTATTTAAGCACTTTAAAGCTTAAAATCGCTTTCATTCATTTCTAGCGTTATATACAACATTCTTATCAAGTAATCTTCCACCACAACTATAATTGTGGTGGACTTAATGAGGTGATCTATATAATCCGAGTTTTTTTCTCGTCTGATTGCTAATTTACGACAAAGACTCATATAGAGTCATTTGACCGAAGGTTTACATCTTTCGCTTCTTACACTTATTCCAATTATTTATTTGATCATAAAACTCGTTTCAAAACTACCTTTAAAGGTTCTTTATTCGAATTTGCCAACAAGGGCGTTTTAGTCAATTTTAGTCATTCTTTTACGACGAAGGACTATTAGTGCTTGTTTGAACCCCAAAATCCGACCTTTTAACCATATTCTTGTTTAGAAACCAATATGTTTCTAAAACACCAAAATCATAACTCAATTTATTCGCTTTACCTAAAAGATAACCGAATATCTTATTTTAACCTTGTCTAACTGTTATAAAACTCCAAACTCTACATGATGAGTTGTATTATTATACATACCTGGCTCGGATCAATATATTGACCCGTTTCAATACCTTTCCTTAGTGGCTACTAAGTGATAGCGATGTAAGCATCCATGTGCTATTTATTTCCTAAAATCATGCATCTTGACAACCCATTAGTCGATATTGTCAAAGGGTGATAATTTCACCTTTTGACCCGTTTGGTCTAAATGACCAATTACCATTAAAAGTACATGTTTCATTCGTCATAATATGATTGAATTACCGATTTAACTCATTTTTTTTACCCATCACTATGTTTTCTTGTCATATTTGATTATCTTGTTCCGTACGAACACACGCCGGAACATCATATCTCAATTAGGTATTTTTTTGCTTTTTCGTAACTAATACGACGAAAGAATATTATAAATATATGACTAGTGTAAGATATACTTACCTTGCATCCTGTTTATGCATTTTCCTTCACTCCCGATTAGTTTGACCCGCTTCCTTCCCAAGCTTCCCCTTAGCTTGTCAGCGTCAAACTATCATCATAATTCATAAGATGGTTAACTTAGTCCTAATCATTCACGACTATTCCATCCTACGACTTTTATGTCGAAATTACCATTCGACCATATCATTGATCAGTTTGACTTTTAAAAGTCAACTGACTGTTGACATAATTAACTATACGAAGTAGCTTAACTACTAGTTTTAATTATTTAGCCAATTATCCGGTAAACATCATTCTTATGTTACCGTTTTAATCACGTATTTAGCAAGCTCTTGTAACTATAAGTCACCAAATTAATACTTGATGATATTAAACATCATTAATCATGAACAATCATCCAATTTTATCATATCATACTAAACCCTTTTTATAGTAGGTATAATCATATACTTAAACACATCATTTGTTCAAGTATTTATCGATTATTATCATGCATGATGATTCTAATCACAATTATATCATCTTTTTCAACATATGTTTAAAACCCACTTGATTAAGTGTAGTAAATCATCAAGTCATTCAATACATAGCATGTCATGTATGATTTTCACTTAGGGTTTTGTTCCTAAACAAGTATACATCACTAATCTAGCCACACCTTCTCTAATCCATGCCTAATTCATGATTAGGATGATTATCCATATTTCACAACTTCACTAATCATCAAGATTTTACATACCTTACGATCCTCTTGTTCGGGTGATCGTTAATTCACGCTCGGTTGTGAATTTGGGCTTCATTTGATCCTTCAATTTGATGATTATGTTAGATGTTAGGGTTTGGCTCCTTGGGAGCTTTCCTGAGCTCGATCCAGAACACACACTTATGTGTGTGTGTTTTGTTTAGTTATTAATAAATAACTTTTCATGTTATCCCGCTTTGCCCCCCTCGTGTTTGGTTCGTTATTTAGTAGGCGACAACCTAATTATTTTCAACAATATCCCCACTTATTAACTAGGTTTAATATTCCTAGTTAACTTAGCGGGTTTGGGAATATTTATGACTAAGCTTATTTTAAGTCCCGTTAGGTCGGGCCTTCTATAAACTTTATTTCCTCAAAAGCCTTTATACTATTTTTATTTAATATTAGGTTTGTTTATTTAAAATCCTAATATTCACCGCGCTACTTTTACCACTAACGGTACTTTACCCGTCTTTTAGTATTAACGTGGGTTAATTACCAAACCCGTTTTCGGGGTGTTACAAGTCTACCCCCCTTAAAGAGGTTTCGTCCTCGAAACCCTTTCTTACTTAATTCATTGAGTTTAAACTCAATGTATTTGATCCGAGATATCATTTAAACATTAATTATACTTTTAACCAATTGTTAGTATTACCAGATAAGTATGGTAACATCTTTTTGGTCACTAATTGTCTACGTATCTCATACGACATAGTGCAACTTAAAATAACGTAATCTCGTTATTTCCACTAGTTTAGTTAACTTAGCGATATCCATCGCTTTCATATACTATCGAATTCTTTATGAATCCGTTATTTTGACCCGTTTAAAGGTCTTTAATGAAATCTTTCACTTTTAGCAGTGAAGGGGTATGGTCCCAAAAAGCCGCGCAACCCCCTGCAAGGTCGCGCGGGACCATACTCCTTAATCAGCAATTTCCTTGATTGCCAACCTCGCGCGGGCTACAACATATCTGTGTAACGCTGCGCGAGGTCCACATAAGAAGTAAATTCCAGTTAGCAACACTTGGCATTCTAAAAAGAACATCTGAAGGCCCATGAAGCTCGCGCGAGGTGATAACGTGCTCAGCAAGAATCATGCGTAACTGCGGCGCGAGGCCTTTCCAGATAATACACAAGGTACAGGTGGCAGAATAAAAGAGCCAATCAGGGTCCTTCTGTTCCTGCGCAATCGTGCTCCACGATCGTCTGACATGCAGGAGACAAAAAGTACTTAAGGACGCCTATGTGGCACCAATCACAGGGCAGAGACAACTGCCCCACGATCTCCACTTACCTGCTGATGGCAGAAGGGCGACCAGGCCGACAACAGTGACACGTGGCTCCAATCACGTTGCGCCAACTCCATAAAGCTCCTAGAAGCCACTAACGGTCGATACAAGTGAGACAAGGAGCATATCCTCCATGTTGTCGCCTTCCGGCCCAAGGCCCATCAGCCCACACCCTCTTACACCACTCCGGCTATAAATAGAGACCTTCACTTCACAGGTTATTCATTCCATTCCCTCTACTCTCACTTAATACTTTGTTCTCTCCCCAAATACAGTCGCTTATTCTCACGCCGGAGCCCGGTTAAGAGGGAAACCCCCACATTCCCCTCTTAACGAGTAACGGTGTTCTGTTTTGCAGATAAAACCACGGTCATTAAGGAGCTCAGGAAACCATAAAGAAGATTAACCATCATGGTAGAAACATAAACCAAACTGATTAGTCCCGTAATTAGTTCCGTGTTTCTTCATTGGCGCCCACCGATTTTTTCTACAAACCACTCTTATCTTCTTTCCTGAGTTTTCGTTGTTTTTTCTTCCTTCGATCATGGCCGGTCAAGGAATCGTTCCCGAGTTTGTTGGTCTTGGAGCAGACCCTAACGCAGCGTTGGGGGTGGATAACCAAAACATCCAACCCCAACACGTTGAAGAAATCGCCGAGATCGAGATAGCCAACACTGGGGGCCCGCGCGGGAGCTTCACCCGCATCACTCAAACTACCCCAGGAAACAACGGTGCTGGACCTTCGAACCCAGCTCCACCTCAGAATATCTCAGCGCTATTGGGGCTACCAGAGGGCGAAACCCCAGCCTCATGGTACGCCAAGCAACTTGCCACCATTAACGCGGCATATCAATCCTTGAGCGCGCAACAATCAGTTTTAACGGCAGAACCTTCCTTGGTTACACCAACCGGCCCAAGTCACGGGCCGTGACAGATGCCACCACCGCAAAATATCCAAGGAAGAGCCAACAGACCTCCCCCTATCCGAAGACAAAGCGTGCAGGACACGCGCGATACACGGGGGGAGACAGAAAGCTACTATGACGAACCGTCAAGCTTCCAAAGAGGCCCAGTTCATAGCCGGCTCACGCCGCGCAACATTAACGATGAGTGGGAAGAAACTGACCCGAATGATCCAACCTGGGAGAACGATGAAGAATCTTCGGTCTTCAATCGTTTGCAAAGAAATCACGAGTACTACAAACCAAGGCAACACGTTGGGTATACCGAAGAGGCAGAGCGTGACTTTCGCCTCGCCTATCGACCAGAGGAAGCTATAGAGCATTCAAAGTTCATCCCAAAGATAGCGCTAGCGCCGCTCAAGAGAGAAAAGTTGCCTCCGACTGTCGGAAAGTTTAACGGATTGACTGATCCCAACGATCACGTCAGAGTGTTTACTAGCGTGGGCTGCATGGGAGGTTGGAACATGCCCATGTGGTGTCATCTGTTTATCCAAACATTAACGGGGGCTGCTCGCGCCTGGTTCGACAGCCTTCCTCCGGGAAAGATAAAATCATGGGTAGATTTCAGGACTCAGTTTTTGAGTCACTTCAGTCAACAAAGGCGATACCAGCGCGACACAGCCGAAGTTGAAGATATCTGGCGAAGAGATAATGAGGGTTTGGAAGATTTCATTACGCGCTTTAACAAAGAATGTTTGGAGATCGGTGGCGTAAGTGAACAACTCATGCGCTGCCATTTCAAGAAAGCCATCCGCTGTGATAGCCTGATTAGAACCATCACTGGGAAAGATGGAATGCCAAAGGAGTGGGATAAACTCATGGAAGCCGCGAAGATAGTCGCGCAAACTGAAGAGTCACTCGCACGAAACAACAGCTATCGTTCTGAAGATAGATTTTCTAAAGGGGGTCACTCGCGCGACGACAACAGGCGCAACAAAGGCAAGAACCCTGGGTGGAAGGCCAACCACTCCAGCGGTTATAACGAACGACCCCGTTACGAAGAACGATCCCGCTATAAGGAAGACGCGCGAGATACTATTGATCGCATCGGCTATAGAAAGGCGGTCCGAGATGATAACCGTGAAAAGCATTGGACTCCGCTCATAAAAACACCAAAAGAGGTGCTAATGACGGAGAACCATGATTTTAAGGCTCCCAGGCCTATGACGAACAAAAAGGGGCAAGACCCCAATCTGTATTGTGATTTCCACAAGGACACAGGCCACTTAACAGATGATTGTTACAGCTTGCGTCAAGAGATCGAGCGAGCACTAAAGAGTGGAAAGCTGAGCCACTTAGTGAAAAACGTGCGCAAAGAAACTCGACAGCTCCATCGCCACGATGAAGGAAATCACAAGAAAGTTCGACGCCTAGAGACACACATGGTCAATGGACCAAGGTATAGCGCGAGAGAAAAAGGCAAGAGACCTTATGAGCCTTCATGGCAAGAACAACAAGTTATTTTCCCGGTGGTGCGCGGGGGTCCCCGAGCCACACGACCCATCGTCATCACCGGTATCATCGGCCATTATGAAACTGAATACGTCTTCATCGACCCGGGGAGTACAGCAGACATCATCTATGAACAATGCTTTAACCAGTTCGACGACGAAGACAAAGCGAGACTTGAACCAGTTGACTACCCACTGTCTGGGTTCTGCAATGAAATGGTCTTCCCGTTAGGCCAAATTAGCTTCCCCGTCACACTCTCTGACGGGAAGCATTCAAGAACAACAAACGTGAACTTCATGGTGATGCCTGTCAAGTCAAGACATGATGTGCTGATCGGGAGAGAGACGCAAGGCGAGCTGAATATGATAACTTCCACCCCCCACTCAGCGATTGGTTTCCCAACCAAGACAGGGGTGGCAATCGTTTATGCAAAAAAGGAAGTGATGTCAACAGAAGAGATGCGCCCAACAAAGGCGGCGAAGGTTTCAGCCACCGAACCCGAAAAGTGGGTTTTAAATCGCAAATATCCGGAGCAAACGGTGACGATAGGCCACGCTATCTCACCAAACATCAGAACTCGTCTCAAGCAGCTCCTATTCAAGAACATGGATATCTTCGCCTGGACCCCGGCCGACATGACCGGAGTCCCGCGCGACATCACAGAGCACTGTTTAAATACCTACCCCTCGGTTGAGCCGAAAGTCCAAAGAAGGCGAAGCTTAGGGGCAGACAAAACAAAAGCGATGAATGAGCAAGTATGCGAGTTACTTAAAGCCGGCATCCTGCGAGAGGTACGTTATCAAAGTTGGGTTGCGAACCCTGTAATGGTAGAGAAATCTAGCGGTGGATGACGAATGTGTGTTGACTATACCGATCTCAACAAGGCATGCCCTAAGGATTGTTACTCTTTGCCTGAGATCGACAAAAAGATAGACTCTCTCGCGCCATACAGATGGAAGTGCTTCTTGGATTGCTACAAGGGGTACCATCAAGTTCAAATGAAGCTCGAGGATGAAGACAAGACGGCTTTTCGTACTGATCTTGGGATTTTTTGCTATACGAAGATGCCATTCGGCCTGAAAAATGATGGCGCCACATACCAGCGATTGATGGACAAGACCTTCGCGGGTGACATCAGAAAGCATATTGAAGTTTACATCGATGATCTAGTGGTCAAAAGTCCCGAAGAGGACCAAATGTTGAAGGACATCGAGAAAACATTCAATTCATTACGCAGCGTAAACATGAAGTTGAATCCAGCCAAGTGTTCTTTTGGCATGGAAGAAGGGAAGTTTTTAGGCTTCATAGTCACCAACGGCGGCTTCAAAGTGAATCCGGAAAAAGTCCAGGCCATAGAGCGAATGCCATCGCCGCGTACAATCAAAGAGATGCAACGGCTAGCCGGCCGCCTCGCCGCGCTTAACCGTTTTCTACCAAATCACGCTGCGAAGTCGTACCCTTTCATCAGCACCCTGCGCAACTGCGTAAAGAAACAAGAGTTCCGGTGGACCCCTGAAGCAGAAAAGGATTTTCAGCAAATGAAAGAATGTTTGATCGAGCTCCCTACACTGACTGCACCATTTGAAAAAGAGCCACTCGTACTGTACTTATCTTCTTCAGATAAGGCAGTAGGATCGGTATTACTGGTGGAAAGAAATGGAGTTCAAACTCCAATTTATTACGTCAGCAGGGTACTCACTGACCCGGAAACAAGATATTCCACGATGGAAAAATTGGTGCTTGCACTGCTACACGCCTCCCGAAGGCTGCACAGATATTTTACAGGGCATATGATCACCGTACTTACCAATTTCCATATCGGCACGATACTTCAAAAACCAGAAACGTCCGGGCGGTTAGCAAAGTGGGCCATCGAGCTGGGGGGCCACAACATTCTGTACCGGCCGCGCCCAGCCATCAAGGGTCAGGTTCTAGCGGACTTCATCACAGAAGTCCCAATTGAGAAAATCAAAGATTGCGAGCTGGTGGAGACTCCCGAAAAAGACACGACAAATGAGACTTGGATGCTTTACATTGATGGGGCCTCAAATGAGGACGGCGCGGGAGCTGGATTGCGCCTAGTAAGCCCTGAAAACCATGAATTCACTTACGCCATCAAGTTGGATTTTAAAAACACCAACAACGAGGCGGAATACGAGGCATTTCTGGCAGGCTTGCGCCTCGCCATCAAAATGGGAGCTAAAAATCTTCAAGCACATGTTGATTCACTCTTGATAGCCAGCCAAGTCAACGGTATATACGATGCAAAGGGTGAAGTTATGGCCCTATATCTAGAACAAGCAAAAGAGTTGCTTCAACAGTTCAAGTCTCACAAGGTCATCCACATCAATCGCTCTGAAAACAAACCAGCTGACGCTTTGAGCAAGCTTGCCTCAACGTCCTTCCAACATCTTGCCAAAGATGTAAGGATTGAGGTACTCAAGAACCCTTCAGTCTTGTTACGACAAGTCAATGTGATCGAGATAGGGCAGCCATCCTGGATGACCCCTATCATTCAGTACTTGAAAGGAGGAATACTCCCAGAAAATAAGGCAGAGGCAAGAAAGATTCAGAACAAAGCTCTGCAGTACGAAATGAATGATGGTATCTTATACCGCAAGTCCTTCTTGGGGCCACTACTGCGCTGCGTGGACCCCCAAGATGCGAATTATCTGATAAGGGAGATTCACGAAGGAATCTGCGGCATCCATGCGGGACCACGCATGGTCGTTGCGAAGATCATGAACGCCGGATATTACTGGCCAGGGATGCATGTGGATGCCCTGAAAGAGCTGCGCAAATGCGACTCTTGTCAGCGGCACTCTCCGAAAACCCTGCGCCCCAAAAACGATCTGATCCCCGTATCCACTGCTTGGCCCTTTCAGCAGTGGGGAATCGACATGGTGGGACCCTTCCCAGAGGCTCCTGGCACCGTCAAATTTATAATAGTGGCCGTCGATTACTTCACGAAATGGGTGGAGGCCAAAGCCCTTGCTTCAACTACAGCCATGATGGTGCGCAAGTTCATTTGGGAACACATCATCTGCAGATTTGGCCTCCCACTCAAAATTGTAACTGACAACGGCACCAACTTTGCGTCAGAAGACCTCCAGAACTGGATGAAGGAGATGAAAATCGAACACACTTTCTCCTCCGTTGCGCATCCTCAAGGCAACGGGCAGGTTGAAAGTGTAAACAAATGCATTGTCGATGGGATTAAGGCCCGTCTGGGCACAAAGCGAAGAGGCTGGGTGGATGAACTCCCGAGTATCTTATGGGCTCACCGAACCATGCCGAAAACAAGCACCGGCGAAACCCCTTTTAGCCTAGTCTATGGCTCAGAAGCGGTTATCCCGGCAGAAGTTGGCCTGCCCTCTCCGTGTTTGACACCAGTCAACGCAATCGACAACGAGGCAGAGCGGCATCTTGACTTGGACTTGCTGGAAGAAAGGCGCGAAATTGCGCGAATTAAAGAAGCCAAGTACAAAACACAACTGGAAAGGTACTACAACGCGCGAGTCCGCATCTGTACCTTCAATCCAGGGGAGTACGTCTTTCGAGACAACGAAGCCTCAAACGCCGAACGCCCAGGAAAACTAGCACCCAAATGGGAAGGCCCATACTTGGTTCACGAGGTGCTAGGAAAAGGGGCTTACAAATTGCGCAACATGGATGGACATATCATCCCGCGCACGTGGAATGCGCAACAACTGCGCAAATGCTATATGTGACTACTCTAGGCCGTGCGCCTTTATCCACTAATGTTTGGCCATGCGCCTTTTACTTTCCTATGTTGGCTACATGCCTTTTACGTCACAAGCAATGTACGATCGGCCTAAGCGCCTACTTGATCAATGAAAGCATACGACATGCTCTTTTATCACGATTGACTTCTTTCGTTACAAATGCATGTTAAACTTCTGATTAGCACGAAAACACTCCAGTAGTTTATGAGCTCTTGGGTTACGCCTACAAGGTCATCCGCGAACATAGCGCGAGACCAGGCAATTGCAATCACAAAAGTCAACACTTACATTTATTCGCGCTAACTTAACCAAAGTTTCTAACAACAGTGCAATAATTGTAACGGAAAGAATAAACGAGCACCATATTTAAAACAAGCACGACAGCGCAATAACTACACTAAAACAGAATACCATCTTTTGATTAGAAATAAGCGCAACCGCGCACAAGGGTTACATTTCGAAACTTCAAAGGAAAAATTACAAGGCACGAAAGCCTGTAAAACACCTAGTCTACTCATTACCATCAGCATCATCGTCGTGTTTCTCACCCTCACCATCGCCATCATCACCAGAAATCCCCTCTTCATCCGATAATTCAACCGTGATCGGTGGATCGAGAATGGCTTTAAGGCGTTTACACCAATCATCATGCTCTAGAGCCTTCGCAACCAGGTCCATCACGGGCAGGGATAAGTGATCATAAGCACTCTCAGCTCGTGTGAGCGCGGTGCTCGCCTGGTCAGTCACGGAGCAATGACTAGTGTCAAACTCTTGTCTGAATATCTCTTCAACATGCTGCGCACACTCCAAATAGCCTCCACGATGGCCAACGGCACGCGCGGCATCTGTCAAAGCAGCAACAGCACGATCTAGTTCTCCAGCGTTGAGGACAGAGTTGGCAACCTATAATGAAAGCTGCTCACTTAGCAACAACTCCTAACAAATAAAACTCCTAAGGTGGAATTAACATACCAGCACTACTCCGCGGCCGCGCATCCACTCGGCCTCAGAGACAAGAGTGTCAACAATGCCTTGAGCCTCCTCATAGTTAGTCTGTGCTATATTGAGGGCAGAGGTACTAATATCACGCGCCTCTTCAGCTCGTTGCTTGGCCTCCTCAGCAGTTGCAGCCTTAACCTTCTCCGCCTCAAGATCGATCTCCAAGGATTCGCATTTATCAACTTGATCATTCAGGCGGCGTTTCAGTTCTGCGATCTCGACATCCTTGGCCTGCAGATCCTTGTCCTTGCTCGACAACTGAGCCTTCACCTCAACCAACTCAACCTAAAAAGAATAAAGGGACTTAGGCTATTTTACAAACAAGCACAGAAGGAAAAGGTTAAAAGTTTAACAAACCTCAATCTGCTCCTTAGCAACCTGCACAGCCTGCGCATCCTCGACCTTGCCCGTCAACTCCATAACCTTGGCTTCAAGGTTGACAATCTTCTCACGAGTCGCGGCCGCGCGCTCGTTATCCTTCTCGCATATGCGCTTAAATTCAGCTTTCTCCTTAGCCAGCTGCTGTTCAGCAGCGTGAAGTTTAGTTTTCAGGCCCTCGCGCCCCCATTCTTCGGCCTTCTTATCAGCCTCAAGCTTGGCCCTCTCTTCATCAAGGGCAATTTTCGACTTCTCAAACTCACTAATACGCTTCAACATCCGCTCGCGATACCTCTCCCAGTCCGACCGCTCCCTAACCATTGTTCGCCACTCCCGTACAATCTCCTGGTTAGCAGCGCGAGCATTCGCCTCCCCGAGCATATAAGTACGGTATAGCGCTTCATGAGTCTTCGCCCTCTGCCGGTTAACTTCTCCAGGAGTGAAAGAGTTGAAAAACCAGTCGCGGCAAGGGCCGAACTCTTGGAAAGTGTCCTTTTGTCTCAAACTCCAGGGAGCCCGATGGGGGGCATTACCGCGTTCCTCTTCGGTATAACTTTTATAGTAGATATCACCGATGGTATCCTTCGCCCCGATAGCTTGTGGATTGTAACCCCCGGCGCCACCAGAACTCGCGCCACTAGAAACATACGGACCTGATCCCCCGGTGGAAGTCACCTTAGTGCGATGGGGGATATCAGTATGCGTAGGGGGGGTAGGTTTTTCAACCTCTGGCTCTTTTCTCTTCTCTTGATGGGGCTTTGCAGACCCCATGGTACTCACAACCTTCGGACCCTGTGCCTTATCTTGAATAGTGATAGCAGCGGCACCGGTATACCTCAATGGATCATCAATAGGCTTTTCAACAGTTTTTTGTTTTTCCTTCTCCACATCAGAGGCTCTCTTCCTCTTCGCCTCCTCAGCCTTCCTATCTTCCTCGGCTTTCCTCTTCTCTTCTTCCGCCTTCCTCTTATCCTCATCAGCCTTCCTCCTACGTTCTTCATCAACCTTCTTCTTTTCTGCGGCAGCCCTTGCCTTATCACCCTCAGCAACATGTTTGTCCTTGACAGTCTCAGCCCCAGCAGCCTTGGAAGGTTTAACGACAATCTTTGGCCTCTTTGGCTCTGGCTCCGTAATCACAACACCCTTCTCAGGGGTCGCCTTCTTGCCCTCTGCAGAAGCCAAGGGATTAAGAAAAGAAAGCAAGAAAGGAAGAGCTAAAAACAAACATACCAGGAGAGAACTTATAAAGTGAGCGCAAGTTGCTCTGTTTACCAAGCACGAGAGCTCCTCCAGCCTTCGACGCCGCTGACACACCAACAGTAGTCTTGCTTCTAACCCTCTTCCGGCTGATCAACTTCTCAGCAGCTTCTTCTTCCTCCTCTTCCTCTTCCCCATGCGCAATAGAGGAAGGGGTAGCGCCAGCATCCGGGTTACGAGAACCCGCGCTCCCTGAACCACCAGCTCCACTCTTCTTCTCGCCTGCGCGCGACAAGCCTTCAAGTGAGTCACTAATTATCACATAATCTGTCAAGTCACTTTGACGAAGCCGAAGAGTACCTTTTTCACCGGCACCAGCAGCTGCGCGGCTACTCCCGCCCTTCTTGCTTGTCACCTCAGGCTCGACCGTTTTCTTCTTCTTAAGGGGTTTCTTTTTCTTCTCTTCAGGGTCGATGCCCAAGTCGCGCAACACACCTGCAAAGACGTTAGACCACGAACTTAACTCCCCGTTCGAAGACCCTACAGAATCCTCGCTGGAAAGATAGACAACCTCTTTCCCAGCAGAAGTCACAGAGCGCAGAGGACGGGGTTTAGGTATGTGCGCACCTTCAGTTGCAGTAGGCGGCGCGGCAAATGCATCAGCAACCGGGTACATGAAGTTGCCCCTAATTTGTGCATACCAATACTCCTCTCCAGCTTGGAGCGGGCGCACACTCATAGACCCACCAAAGGTAGAGAACGCAGCTTGATACAGGCGCGCCTCTACAAGACAAATTGTATAAATAAACAGTTGTGAAACGGGTATCAACAAAACAAACGAATTAACTAACCTCGATCCTCGAACTTTAAGACAGGGACGTCTTGGCTCTCAGGCGGCCATTGATCACTCATTCGCGCCGCAACAAGGACATTTTCCCCAAACACCCTGTTGGGGGTAGCAGTAAGCTCCCGATACCAAGCCTCGGTCTTGGGGATCGCCAAGTCTTCTTTCACAATAGCCTCATTCCAGGCGCGAAACGTCATGGCAATGGGAATAACCTCCTCGCGTATATAAAATAATTTTGGTTTCCAATCATGGAAACTCTTGGGAGGGTTCAATAATATCTTCTTGGCGGTGCCACGACTGGCAAAGGAGTAGAAACCCATATTTCGCTGAAGCTGATAAAAGACCCGGAACTTATCGACAGTTGGCTCGATACCATGAGCCCAGCACAGGAACTTGAAATGTCGAACCCGAACCATTCCAGGTGGGCTCATCTGAGATACATGGAACCCATAATACCGAAGAATATGAGCCATGAAGTTAGTCGCCGGCAACCGGAAGTTGCCCTGATGGAAGAAGTCTTCGAATAAAGTGATGTACCCCGGCGGTGCATCAGCGGCCGTCTGGGTCTGGCCGGGGTACCGGGCATCCCACTCCGGTGGGAACCGGAAACTACGTGAAAGCTGTTCAAAAAGCCCTAAATCCCACCGGAGAACAGGTACAGGACCTTCTTCTCCGGGATTATCTTCATGCTGTTCCTCAGCCATCGATAGACAAAACAAGGGACTCGAATGTACTGGAAACAAGCTTGATAATCTGCTACGATGTTCTTCAAGAACTTGAAGATCTGCTACAAACGTGTTCAAACTTTGAAGATTCAAAGAAGATTCCGAGAGGAACTAAAGAAATAGTAGAAGAGAAGTGATAAGCCTCTCGTCTCTTCGGATATGTATACCCATCGCATTTAATGCGATGGGTAACCGTGCCGAGGTCGCCGCAAGCAAGGCCAATCAGAAAACGCCACGTAAGGCGTATTTCCCGGAGTGACGGTTACCACGCGCGCGTGGGCCTCACTCTCTGACGAAAATACGATTCGTCAGAGACAAGTTGATGACAACCGTCAGAGGTCAACTCAAGCGTCACCAACCGCGACTTTTTCACCAACCTGTCAGAAATTCGAATTTCGAGATTTTTCCCGCCCAAAGTCATTAGAAACTTCGTGTTGAAGCTAACAACAAAGCCAACAACAAGCCTGGTAGCCGCGCCGTAGTAACCAACAACTTACACGCGCGCCGTCTACCAAAGCCAAAAGCATCACTTCACTTTATTCTCGTAAGTCCAGAGCTCCAACCGCTTGCCTTGCGCATGGTGCAGCACTGGACTGGGGGGACTTGAAGGGGTATGGTCCCAAAAAGCCGCGCAACCCCCTGCAAGGTCGCGCGGGACCATACTCCTTAATCAGCAATTTCCTTGATTGCCAACCTCGCGCGGGCTACAACATATCTGTGTAACGCTGCGCGAGGTCCACATAAGAAGTAAACTCCAGTTAGCAACACTTGGCATTCTAAAAAGAACATCTGAAGGCCCATGAAGCTCGTGCGAGGTGATAACGTGCTCAGCAAGAATCATGCGTAACTGCGGCGTGAGGCCTTTCCAGATAATACACAAGGTACAGGTGGCAGAATAAAAGAGCCAATCAGGGTCCTTCTGTTCCTGCGCAATCGTGCTCCACGATCGTCTGACATGCAGGAGACAAAAAGTACTTAAGGACGCCTATGTGGCACCAATCACAGGGCAGAGACAACTGCCCCACGATCTCCACTTACCTGCTGATGGCAGAAGGGCGACCAGGCCGACAACAGTGACATGTGGCTCCAATCACGTTGCGCCAACTCAATAAAGCTCCTAGAAGCCACTAACGGTCGATACCAGTGAGACAAGGAGCATATCCTCCATGTTGTCGCCTTCCGGCCCAAGGCCCATCAGCCCACACCCTCTTACACCACTCCGGCTATAAATAGAGACCTTCACTTCACAGGTTATTCATTCCATTCCCTCTACTCTCACTTAATACTTTGTTCTCTCCCCAAATACAGTCGCTTATTCTCACGCCGGAGCCCGGTTAAGAGGGAAACCCCCACATTCCCCTCTTAACGAGTAACGGTGTTCTGTTTTGCAGATAAAACCACGGTCATTAAGGAGCTCAGGAAACCATAAAGAAGATTAACCATCATGGTAGAAACATAAACCAAACTGATTAGTCCCGTAATTAGTTCCGTGTTTCTTCAAGCAGCAATTTCTTTTGTCTTCAAATTTATTTATTCGGTTCAGTCATACCGAACCTACCGCTTACAAGCAAACCAAATTTATTTAAATGACCTTGACGGGTCTCACTAATTAGACTTATTAGTCCAGTTACTTTTTACCGCTTGCTTGGTTATAATGTGATTCTACTTCACATTACATTTCTTGACCGTGATTGTGTTACATCATGTTTAATTTATATCAAAATTTCATTTTCGAAAATATCACTTTTCGAATATATCGTCTTGCGCCTATCAGTGTCAAGACTTGTATCTTTCATGCTTACTATTTAAATTCCTATCAGAATTTATGTTTGTAAAAACATTATTTCTTACTAAAACTGAAGTTTTAGTTTTAGGATCTTCTCTTTAACTTTTGTCAATTATCCATACCAGGATATTGACAGTCCATAATTTATTCTTATTTGGTTATATCCCATTACCGGGCTCATTATTCTCTTGCATTTAACGCTACCTTTATCTGGCTAGCGCTCATTTGTGCCATTCGGCGTTATATTGTATTCAACATGTTTGACCTATTAATGTGAAATCCATCACTTATAAACAATCAAATTTATTCTTTATTCAACCCATTCGACTTCGAATAGTTGAACATATTTACTCACAATTTCTATATACGAGATTTTATAGTCATAACTCGTAATCCAAGTTACTTTGATTTTTCAACCCGCGTTCACGTCTCTTGGTTTACGCATGTGTTTAATTCTTACCCATCAACCGGGTGTTTTACCGAAGTCGTTATTATTTGCAACCCTCCCGGTATGCATTAAGACCTCGCTTCATTTTTATATTCCGACTTTGTCTTTAAGTTTGACGTTTTACAAAAACGACCCGTTAAGGGACATTTTTGCATTTTCCGGGTTCGAGTGTAAGTACACTCCCTCCCAATGCTTGTCTAAATCATTTTACATGTTTGCGTTTTCTGGGTTCGAGTGTAAGTACACTCCCTCCCATTACGTGTCTAAATCATTTTTCATGCTTGCATTTTCTGGGTTCGAGTGTAAGTACACTCCTTCCCAATACTTGTCTAAATCATTTTTTTCATGCTTGCGTTTTCTGGGTTCGAGTGTAAGTACACTCCCTCCCAATACTTGTCTAAATCATTTTACATGCTTGCGTTTTCTTTGTCCCTTCACTCGGGCTCATTATCCTGATGTAATACGCTTCCGTCACTCGGTTGTGCGTTTACATTATTATCAAATATTTTGCTTATCTGATTCATTTGGGTACTTTTTAATTAGTCTCATTCACTCCGCCCTTACTACATCGGATGTAAATGTGTCCGCTATAAGAAACTCGTGGTATCATATGCCACTACTTACTTGGCCAGAGTAAGCGATTTAACACATGACATACTCGACCTTTTTATAGTTTTCACATCACGCCCTATGTAAGTAACGCCTCTATTCAGTTTTCTTGGAAATTATATCCTGGATATGTATTTCTGTTCAGGTTTTCCAAGTTTCTAATTTACCTATGCAACGATCATTCTCTACATGTTTGTTGCATATTGCTAATTGTGCGATTATATTTAAAAACACGCACCTGGTAATGCTTGCCCCGACGGGCGTTTCTTGCCATTAACCTTGTTCGCGGTCGTTACGCGATTTAGTACTTAGTGAGCATGCTCCTATCGTCATACTTCGGACCGTTCCTCTATCATATCCTTAATTTGTTCAACTCTTGTCATCTTTAAATGCAAGTGTCCTTCAATCAAGATATTCACAAAAGTTAGTAATATCAACTTCAATAATCGCCTGTATTATAATACAAGGCTTTTTCTACTATACGCGTCAACGCGCGTATTTTTGTCAACTATATCAATCATTTAATTGGGGTAACGTGTATTACACGGTAACCCTATGTGTTGTCTAAAACACTTTAATACGCTAGACCATTAGCATACATGCACTTACCGGATTTGCGATCAAGCCTCGAACCGAACACTATTCTTTGTCAAGAGCATAAGGTTTAAGTCCAAGCATGGTTCCTCCCCACCATACTCGAATATCTTAAACCAAGGCTCTGATACCAACTTGTAACACCCTAGTTTCTATTTAACGGTTTTACATGTAAATACCAACAATTAGATGTGTAGTTAAGACTGCACATATTATAAAAACACGAGTTTATTAAAACTTTTACAAATCATAAGTTATTTGACATAACGTAATCAGATTCGTCGTATAGATTTACGACAAGGCAGTGTGCGGAAGCATGAGTCTTTATTGTGTTCGGTTCTTCGTTGAGCTTGATCGTCTTTCGGCATCCAAAATGTACCTACATTTCATAAACATGAAATGTTTTAGTCATAAGGGGATTAAAATGTGTCTAAACAAATCCGGTAATGATAATGGAAGGAAAAAGAATCCCAACGTTAAACTCTTGATCTCAAAACATGGATTTCCAACTGGCCTCCACCGTAACTTACGGTGGCACCGTAAGTTACGGTGGCCTCTGGTGTGACATGCCCCTACCGTAAATCAGTAGGGGGCTGCCGTAAAGCCTTCAGCTCCACCGTAACTTACGGTGGCACTGTAAGTTACGGTGGCCCCTGCATTCCAGCTTTCCATTTTGCCGTTTATTGACACGAAAACTTTCGTATCTTTCAAACCGCTTATCCGTTTGACCCACCGTTTCTTCCTACATGATTGTAATTTGACCCTTCATCATATGGAGTCAAAATCCAACATCCGGATTAACAAAATTTAAGACTTTTAAGTCTTCGTCTTATTACCATTTTTACCAAATTTTTGACCCGTTCGTGATTTTATCAAACAAACATGTTTACTTGATCTATAAACTCATGAGAATCATAATTTCTATATTTCCTATCAAATAAATCATAAATCATGGGTTTCTTACTTAGTTAGAACCCGTTTACGTTCAAGTGCTTATTTTGACCCGTTAAGGGTATTTAAGCACTTTAAAGCTTAAAATCGCTTTCATTCATTTCTAGCGTTATATACAACATTCTTATCAAGTAATCTTCCACCACAACTATAATTGTGGTGGACTTAATGAGGTGATCTATATAATCCGAGTTTTTTTCTCGTCTGATTGCTAATTTACGACAAAGACTCATATAGAGTCATTTGACCGAAGGTTTACATCTTTCGCTTCTTACACTTATTCCAATTATTTATTTGATCATAAAACTCGTTTCAAAACTACCTTTAAAGGTTGTTTATTCGAATTTGCCAACAAGGGCGTTTTAGTCAATTTTAGTCATTCTTTTACGACGAAGGACTATTAGTGCTTGTTTGAACCCCAAAATCCGACCTTTTAACCATATTCTTGTTTAGAAACCAATATGTTTCTAAAACACCAAAATCATAACTCAATTTATTCGCTTTACCTAAAAGATAACCGAATATCTTATTTTAACCTTGTCTAACTGTTATAAAACTCCAAACTCTACATGATGAGTTGTATTATTATACATACCTGGATCGGATCAATATATTGACCCGTTTCAATACCTTTCCTTAGTGGCTACTAAGTGATAGCGATGTAAGCATCCATGTGCTATTTATTTCCTAAAATCATGCATCTTGACAACCCATTAGTCGATATTGTCAAAGGGTGATAATTTCACCTTTTGACCCGTTTGGTCTAAATGACCAATTACCATTAAAAGTACATGTTTCATTCGTCATAATATGACCGAATTACCGATTTAACTCATTTTTTTACCCATCACTATGTTTTCTTGTCATATTTGATTATCTTGTTCCGTACGAACACACGCCGGAACATCATATCTCAATTAGGTATTTTTTTGCTTTTTCGTAACTAATACGACGAAAGAATATTATAAATATATGACTAGTGTAAGATATACTTACCTTGCATCCTGTTTATGCATTTTCCTTCACTCCCGATTAGTTTGACCCGCTTCCTTCCCAAGCTTCCCCTTAGCTTGTCAGCGTCAAACTATCATCATAATTCATAAGATGGTTAACTTAGTCCTAATCATTCACGACTATTCCATCCTACGACTTTTATGTCGAAATTACCATTCGACCATATCATTGATCAGTTTGACTTTTAAAAGTCAACTGACTGTTGACATAATTAACTATACGAAGTAGCTTAACTACTAGTTTTAATTATTTAGCCAATTATCCGGTAAACATCATTCTTATGTTACCGTTTTAATCACGTATTTAGCAAGCTCTTGTAACTATAAGTCACCAAATTAATACTTGATGATATTAAACATCATTAATCATGAACAATCATCCAATTTTATCATATCATACTAAACCCTTTTTATAGTAGGTATAATCATATACTTAAACACATCATTTGTTCAAGTATTTATCGATTATTATCATGCATGATGATTCTAATCACAATTATATCATCTTTTTCAACATATGTTTAAAACCCACTTGATTAAGTGTAGTAAATCATCAAGTCATTCAATACATAGCATGTCATGTATGATTTTCACTTAGGGTTTTGTTCCTAAGCAAGTATACATCACTAATCTAGCCATACCTTCTCTAATCCATGCCTAATTCATGATTAGGATGATTATCCATATTTCACAACTTCACTAATCATCAAGATTTTACATACCTTACGATCCTCTTGTTCGGGTGATCGTTAATTCACGCTCGGTTGTGAATTTGGGCTTCATTTGATCCTTCAATTTGATGATTATGTTAGATGTTAGGGTTTGGCTCCTTGGGAGCTTTCCTGAGCTCGATCCAGAACACACACTTATGTGTGTGTGTTTTGTTTAGTTATTAATAAATAACTTTTCATGTTATCCCGCTTTGCCCCCCTCGTGTTTGGTTCGTTTTTTAGTAGGCGACAACCTAATTATTTTCAACAATATCCCCACTTATTAACTAGGTTTAATATTTCTAGTTAACTTAGCGGGTTTGGGAATATTTATGACTAAGCTTATTTTAAGTCCCGTTAGGTCGGGCCTTCTATAAACTTTATTTCCTCAAAAGCCTTTATACTATTTTTATTTAATATTAGGTTTGTTTATTTAAAATCCTAATATTCACCGCGCTACTTTTACCACTAACGGTACTTTACCCGTCTTTTAGTATTAACGTGGGTTAATTACCAAACCCGTTTTCGGGGTGTTACAAAACTGATTTTTCTTACATATCATAGATGCATTGAGGTACAAATTCGTGCTTCCTTCCACTCATGCTTACTTACAAAGATATTCATTACATCATCTCGGTATTCTTAACAAACTTACCCTTCTTGTTCATACTCAAATCATTGTCCGGGTCGTAGCCCGTCATTCATTCTGACTTCTAAGAGTCGATTACTAACACATTTAATACATAACTTGTTCAAAACTTATTCTTTTCGTTTTAAAATTTAGTTTTGCGTGCCAATTTCGATCGTTCTTTTGTTCATTTACTTTGCGCCTACTCGTATGACTTGTTTGACTCAACCATTGTCAAACTATCGACACATTCTGATGTGGACTAATTCCATCCTTTTTATATCTTAAATCCGTCCCGCGGATTCAAACGTAACATCCATAGCTTTCATTATTTCTATGTTTTAAATTCGCCTAGCGGCTTCATACATATCATTCATATCTTCCATTACTTCTATGTTTTGAATCCATCTCACGGATTCAAACATTTCATTTACATCTTCCATTCACATCTTTCATTCATTACATGTGTTGAATCCGTCTCACAGATTCAAACATATCATTTTCTGCATTTCATTCCTTGAATCCGTCTTGCGGATTCAAACATTCCATTCATGCCTTTCATTCCTTGAATCCGTCTCGCGGATTCAAACAGGTCATTCATACTTCATTCCTTTCATGCTTCGAATCCGTCTTGCGGATTCTAACACATCATTCATACTTTCATTCCTTCCATGTTTCGAATCCGTCTCGCGGATTCTAACATATCATTCATACTTTCATTCCTGAAAGTCTTACATTTCTCTTTACCCTCACGTCCACCTACTACCTAATTCTAACGGACATACCTGTAACAATTATCACGGTCTCACGAACGTCATACGTTTCTTGTGTACTGGCCAGGTACACGATCCACATACTAGTTTCGTGTCTTCGTGTAATCGCCACTTTATGTCCGAAGAATTAAGTTTCGGCAAGTGTAACATTTTCAAATTTTCTTTCACTTGCTTAATTATACCACTTCATATGCCCACACGTTAAATTTACGTACCTGGGGTCAATTTGTCTTATCACTTGCCTTAATGCCGGTTCTAGACCGCATTCATGGATCGTCCTTTCCAAGCAGTCATGGTTACCTTACACATAATATAACCGTTAGTTTCTTCATATGAATGCATACATACACGTTTTCATTCCATTTCTACCTTCAGATCTTGATCGAGTCATGGATTGTACGGGTTCCTTATCACAAGAGCACACAGGTTTGAGTTCAAGTACCTATACTCTCGTACTTAATTCTCTCAAACCAGGGCTCTGATACCAACTTGAAACACCCTAACACGTAATAACTTAAAAACGACGCATCGGAAAAAGAGCCTTAAAAAAATTTACTTTTCTTAACAATCATAAACCATTCGAATCAACTTGATTTAAATCTTTTACATTATTCATACCTAATCAAGAAAATTACATTACATTACAAATGGTTTCCAACATGTGATTACATCCCCGTACAATCCTTGATCTTGACTCGACACTCGATCACTAGTCCGCCATGAATATCCGACTAACCTGCAGTCACCCAACACGTTAATAATTGGCGACATCATATTCATTGGTATAAAGACATAAAAATATATATAACCACTTATCAATCTATCATTTTATACAACTCCAATATAATATTCTTTTGAGTTCATTCTTTACACCAAGCATCCAATCTTTGTAAGCCCAATACTTACATATCTGCATTCCTATTCCATTCTCAAGGCACACCATTAGTAACGTGACTATTCAAACATGTTAGAGCTATATATAAGCATATATATATAAGATCCTTTCTTTCATGCACAACAAATCCTACTTCATGGATAAGTACCTACACACGTATGTTCACACACATTTCATACCTACATACATACATGAATACATAAACACGTCTATACGTACATGCTTACATACTTACATATAGTTATACAATGCATATAACATAGTTAGATAGCCTTCACACAAGTTTGGAGTTGAAGAATGCGAAAAATATGAAAGAACCAGCGATTGGCGCAAGCAGAAACCCATCTGGCGCAACCTTGTGCCAATTCTGGCGCAATACAGAAGACATCAGTCAGGGGCGCAACCTTGTGCCAGGGGGCGCAACCTTGCGCCTGGTTCAGACCTGCAACTTTCAGCTTAACGAATTTTTACCATTTTGGTCATAACTTTCTCATTTCTTGTCCGTTTTACGATCCGTTTCTTCCTACATGATTGTAAATTAATATTCTATCATGTGAACTTGAAATCCAACATCCGGGTTAAGGAAATTCTTAACTTATACTTTTTCGGCTTATTATTCATTTACGAATTATTCGACTCGTTCATGCATTTATCAACATAACTCGTTCCTTTGACCATAACTTCTTATGAACCTAATACTATCATTGAAGTCTATCATAAAAATTAGATTCTCAGATGTCTTGCATCCTCTTTAACCCATTTTCGCTCAAAAACTTATTTTGACCCGTTAAGGGTATTTGCGCATTTTAATGTCACTGACTTACAAAAATCATATTTCTCGCTATCATACTTATCCATTTCATTCACTTAGTCAAATAGTTTGTTTCCAAACAACTTTTAAGACCGTTTTCCCGAATTACCCATCAAGGGCGTTTTTGTCAACCTTGTCCCATTCTTTACAACAAAAGACTTCATTACATAATTAACCAATCATGCGACTTATCTACAATTGTAAATGCACATACCTGGCTCGGATCAAAGCTATGACCCATTTTAATACTTCATCCGCTAAATTGCTAGATAATAGCAATGCAAATCCTTTTTCTATACATTCTGTGAATTCATAATACTTAACAAAGCAATTCATTAGTCGATAACGCCAAAGGGTGACATCTTCACCATTTGACCCATTAAGTCTAAATGTCCATTTTATCCTTGTGGGATGTTAGTTATTCATTATCCCATCCACGTAACTTATTACTTCGTTAACTTGCAACGAAAATTACCATAATGCCCCGTTTTCCCTTTTTAACCATCAACTTAGTTTCTTAACATAACCACATGTTCCGACCCATACCAAGACTTGTCGGAACATCATAATTCACATATTTACTTACCATGTTTGTAATATAAACATTGAATAGATATTCTACAAAAAAAAGGTGTAAGCTTTACTTACCTAGCGTCCGAATATGCTTCCCGTGCGCATTAGTCCCGTTTGACCCGCTTCCTTCTCAAGCTTCCATGTCGCTTATTAAGCATCAACTATCATATATCATTCTCAAGATAGTTAGCTTATTCATCATTCATCAAATCCTTTTTATCACACGGATCTTATATTAAGTTTATCATTTAACCTTAAAACATGCTAATCCATCATTTCTTATCCAATTTCTTGAAACATACTTACACATATATGATTTTTCAACATTATTATCATAAGCATATCATTACTTCTATCATATCGTCAAAAACCCACTTCATAACTACTTTGTTAATCACTTACAAGTGATCTAATCTTAAGTTCTTCATAATTTCATCATACTATTGATGTGTGTACTACCTCCTAAGCATAGTGTACAACTAGTTCATGCATATCCTTCTAATCTCATTCATAATTCATCAAATTCCTCCTTCTAATCAACATGAATCATTCATGCATAAACATCAAACATACTAGTATCACATTTCTTTCAATTCCTCTAACAAGGATCCATCATACAAATCAAAATACATCAATCTTTCAACAAGAATTGGACATAGGTGGTGATTCAAGTCATCATCATCACCATAACTAATGGGTTTCACCTCTAATCATCAAATTAACACAAACCATACATAACCTATGTTCTATATGATGATTCTAACCCTTATACATGATCAATTTCATATTAACTCATGGATTAAAACATAACCCACTTCCTACATGATCACCAATCTTAGTTTTGAGACATACCTTATAATCCTCTTGTGATGGTGATCATTAATCCATGTTTATCCATGAATTTAAGCTTCGATTTACCCTTCAATTTGATCATTTAAGGTTGAGCTAGGGTTTGGCTCCTTTGGGAGCTCCTGATCGATCTAGAACACACACGATTGTGTGTTTGTGTGTGTTATTACTTTCTTTTAATACCTCCACTTTCATTCTATACCATCTAGCCCCTCATGTTTTACCACTTAACATATTTGGCACAACTTTCGTCATTTAATAGTTTTGGCCATAAACTTTAACTAGGTAAAATAGCCTAATTATTTATTTAGGGGTATATTATATAAGAATGTATGTCAATTATAAACATTCGGATTTTGGGGCATTACAAATAAAAACGGCGTCCAGGATTCTTCTTTATCCATGAAGTTTGTATAATAGCTTCCCTTCCACAATGGCAGTTGACCATGGCGATTATGAACCCTAATTTTGAAGTCTGAAGAACCCTAATTTTGAAGGACAAGAAAGATGAAAGGAATGAGGGCAGATGTATTTATAAATAAAGGGGAAAAGACAAGTGTCAGGTGAAATTACTTTTCTACCCTCATGTGCCCTGCACATGCCTTCATTTAACTGAAAAATCTAACTGAGTTTGCCATAAAGGACGTAACGTGCAATATTTGCAAACATTAAGGACAAAACTCATCAATTTTAAAGATAAAGGACAACGCCTGCAACTTGGGACATACATAAAGGACAAAACTTGTAATTTACTCCACATTATATATTCTTCATTATATATCAAGAAACAATTTAGTGAGAAAGTTATTAATGATGGTAGATTAATTTGGAAAACATTGGGAATTTTTAAAAATTTTCAAGTATAACTACAACACAATTCACAACCTTAACCTTGTAAAGAGTATATTAGTTCAATTAATGGGTTGTGTTTCTAATCATTCTCCCAAACGATCAATTAACAAACTCAAGTATATTAGGCGCTATGCAACGCGTAACCAAAAATCAAACTGATGACTGATGCTTTGCAAACGCTCAAAAGTAATTTTAAGAATATTAATCATTCTATCACAAGAGTTTTAGACATTGCATTTGAAAGCCAAAGAAATCAAGAGCTTTTGTGCTTATCATTTCTCTTTTTAAAAAACACATAGAGTTTGAGAAATAGAATGTCTCAATATGAAGTATGGTTTTTATAGTATTTTCGTAACCAGACCGTTTATCAAACCGATCGCCGAACCGATTCACTAGTCAAGTCGGATGCAAGAATCAGATACCGTCATAGTTAATTTAAAAGTATTTATATATTATATAAAATTTAAACACTACATGAAGTTGAGCAACTATGTTGTTACGTTAGTTATATTTAAAATAGAGTGAATTGCAAGTTTTGTCCTTTATCTTTATACCTAATTGCAGGCGGTGTCCTTTACCTTTAAAATTGATGAGTTTTGTACTTAATGTTTCTAAATGTTACACGTTATGTCCTTTGGTCCTAACTCAGTTAATTTTATTTGTTAAATCTAGTCATGTGCCCTACACATGAGGGTAAGTTTGTCATTTCATAATATATACTACCCCTCTCTTTTACTCTCAACCCTTCTCTCTCATTCTACACTACACCACCACCAGACCCACTAGCTTCCATTACAATCATGAAAAAGACGTCGGTTCCCACAACAAAACCCCCAATCCTTCATCCACATCTTGAACCGTAACCTTAATTCCCCTGAACATTTCACAAACAAATATTGAAGGAAACATATTTGGGGGTTTTAGTTCCACAAGTGATGGTGGTGCTTTATCTCAGTGATTAGTTATATATTGAAGTTTCCGGTGGTGGTGCTTCGTCTCACTATTAAATTTGAAGTTTCCGGCGCCGATGGTGATTGTTTTGTTGGAATCTATCCATGTGATTAGTTGTTCATAACCTACACTGTAGTGATGGGTATTAAAGATTTGATTTTTATGAGTGCTTGTATGTATGAGATATGAGAAAAGGGAGTAAAGGGTGGGGGTGAAGCTTCTGAAAGAAGTGAGGGAGTGTGGTGATGTTAAGTTTGGTGATGTTACATTTACTTAGGTTAATTAATATTGGTATGTGATTAACGTCCTTGTAGTTCTTTTTTTTTTCCAGGTTTTGAGTTTTTGGATCGATTTGTTAAGGTTTTTGAGTTTTTGGGTTGTTGAGTTTTTGGATCGATGATTTAGGTTTTAGCGGCAGTTAGCAGGTTGCGGTGGTGGTGGTCGTGGCGGTGACGGTGGCGATGGCAGCAATTGTGTGGGGTGGATGGTGGTAGTGGTGGTGGATGGTTGTGGTAAGCAGGAGAGAGGGAGAGGTGAGAATGAGAGATTAGATGTTTTTTTAATTATATTAATTTCTTATTAATCTTTTTAAAGTATTTTATAATAAAATGGTTAGTTTATTTACACAATTAGTCCCCAAAGAGATAAATTGACAAGATTACCCTTATGTGCAAGGCACATGACTAAACTTAACAGAAAAATCTAACTGAGTTAGGGTCAAAGGACATAACTTGCAGGATTTTGAAACATTAAGTACAAAACTCATCAATTTTAAAGATAAAGGACATCGCTTGCAATTAGGTATAAAGATAAAGGACAAAACTTGCAATTCACTCTTTAAAAAATAAAAGAACTGAATTGTTTTCCTAAAAGAAAAATACAAAAGATAAACTAATATAGACATTACAAAATGTGATTAAAGAGCCACTAAACCATTTTCTAAGATATATTAGACATTTTTAGCTTGAATCTTATAACTTGCATTAAAAAAAAAAGAAGATTAAACCCGGTTTGGCCTATGCTCAGCTTGTTTCAAAGCAGTCGAAACGAGTTGGACCATGCCGGTTCACAGGTCGGCCATTCTAACACTGTTATGTAAAACTGGATTATTATTATATATATTGTTAACGAGTGATGATGAATAGTAACTTTATTTTTATAATAATATATAGTTTTTTTTTATTATTTTATATATTATAATAGTTTATTATTATATTTACTTTTAATAACATATTTTTCTTTTCTTTTAAACATATATTTCCCTTTACCTTTTCTTAATAATTGTTTTTTTAACATATATTAATTTATCGATTAATTTGATACTTCTTTAATAATTTACGTTTATAACTTTTTTCTAAAAACATTTCTTTAATAATTAACATTTATAACTTTTTTTCTAAAAACTTAAGTACGTAGTTGTGCTTGATTTCTTCTTTTACCTTATTTTAATAATTGTTTTTTTTTACATATATTAATTTATCGATTAATTTGATACTTCTTTAATAATTTACGTCTATAACTTTTTTCTAAAAACTTAAGTACGTGGTTGTGCTTGATTTCTTTCCTTGACATTCCGTTATAAGTTTTGTTAAAAACGAAGTTGCACTCAAAATAAAGTATTTATTTGGTATCATAAAACGGTACAATGATAAACTAAATCATTCTAATGGTTTGACTTTCTAAACAACATGCTTTATTTTCAAATCACGTTTGTTTTACATTATCATTTGCTCGACTTCGCCGCAACGCGCGATATAAAAAAACTAGTTTTTTTTTTTAAATATGAAATGTGTGGACACAATTGGTCACAAAATTTATTTTCTATATAATACAATTTTGCAAAACTTTCTTACCTTGAGAGGAATGTGTGGACAATATTGGTGTCACACAAATTCTATTATTCGAACTTCGTTTTCTTGTATCTCATCACATCTTTGTTCTTTGACACGTGTTTCCCATTTACACAACTACGAAATTCTTTTTTTTTTGAACGGCAAACACTACGAAATTCTTTCTAATAATTACAATCACACTCATTTTTTTTAAATTTAAAGACCCACATGGAAAATGTACCCGATCAATAGCCCAAAAGGTTGTGCAACATGTTTGCTTACTTCGGGAGGCCAGGGTGTTTCCGGTACCCTTACTGGATCGTGGCATCGTATACACCTCCGCCGGCGGTTCCGATAGGTTAAATCGGGTAGTGTTCTCGGGTGGAAGTTACCGATTGATGATGATGATTTGTTACCGTTGGTAACACCTCTCTAGCCGTTGGGGATTTTTAGAAAAATATAATTTTTTTAAAATTTTCTATTTACAGATGCCACTCATCACCAACCATTTTATACCACACACCTCACAAAAATTTAAACACTACTTCACCATAAATCAACACAATTCTACACACAAAAATACGTGGATTCACAATAATCAAAGGTTGGTGCAAACAAGAAATACGCTAAATCGCGAGGAGCCGATTCAAGCATGAGAGGAGCCGGTTCAAGTGCGAGTCATCAAGGGTATAAGCCGCAACTAAATTTTACACAACAACCATAACCATAATTGTTTCTGTTAGATGACACTCTTTATAATTATTGTACACATTTATATATTCTTCATTCTTTAAGGTTCTTATTGTAAATTATGTATATATAAATTGTACTCCTCTATTCTGTAATGATCATTCGATTTTCTCAGTTCAATATGGTATCAGCCATCCTTGTGATTGGTTGAGTTTCTCCCACACCTCTCATCTTCCTTTCCCTCCACCTTCTGCCTTATCACGTTCTTTCTTCTCTATCATGGCTGCTTCGTCTTCATCAATCAATATTCCCATGAACAACCTTGCACCCATGATTACACTAAAACTGTCATCCTCCAACTACCTATATTGGCGACTTCAGACGTTGCCTCTCCTATCCATTCAGGACCTTCTGTCTCATGTCGACGGAACCAAAACCGCACCCCCTACAACCATCACTTCGAGTGAAAAAACGGTTGACAACCCTGAATTTTTGACGTGGCTTCAAGAAGAACAGAAAACTATCATTCTCCTCAATGCCTCTCTTACGGAAGAAGCCCTCTCGGTAATTGTTGGATTAATCTTGGCTCGTGAAATATGGCTCGCTCTTGAAGCCGCGTTTTGCAACGCATCCGTTGAGCGTGTGCAAAATTTGCGAGACAACCTTCGTCTAACTCAAAAGGAGACAAAACGGTCTCCAAGTTCGGGCACGCTTTCAAGGCAATCTGTGACCAGCTTAGTGCAATTGGACATCCGGTCGACCCAATGGATCAACTCCATTGGTTCCTGTGCGGCCTTGGCCCCGCTTTTGAAACCTTTTCGGCATCGGTTTGGTCTATTCGCCCCCTACCAGCCTTTCCCGACTTACTTGCTCGTGCCGAAAGTCACGAGTTGTTTGTAAAAGCTCTCCATGGAACACACACCCCTTCTGTTGCTTTTACGACACATACTCAGCAACATCGCCCAAACCGCCCACATACCCCTCGTGGCCCAACAAACTCTTCAGCCAAATCCAGGCCCAATCACTACCAACAAACCCACAACAGTTTCCGTGGACCGTCTCGCTCCTCTATTTCTTCACAAAATCGCAATCGCCGCCCTCCCACATGTCAACTTTGTCGCACTCCAGGGCATTATGCAAATCAGTGCTCAAAACTTGTAAGCTTTACCACTTCTGCTACACCATCTGAGGAAGAACTTGCATAAGCTTTCCATGCACAATGTCACGTTAATACCAACATACCCGACTGGACTTGTGATACAGGTGCGTCCAATCATATGCTTCCTAATAATAATGGTATGACAAATTCTTGTCCCACCCAAGGTAACAGAAGAGTTTATTTTGGTAATGGCCAGTCGCTTCCCATATCTCATATTGGTAATGCTAAATAACTTGGTTCCCTTGATTTAAAAAATGTTTTAGTGGTGCCTCATCTTACCAAGAATCTCCTCTCGGTAAGCAAATTAACTGAGGACAATTTTGTTGATGTCTTGTTCTCACATCCAACTTTTATATTCAGGATCACCTAACTAAGCAAGTCCTAGCCCGGGGTTGCTGTGAAGACGATCCCTATGTCCTCCATAACACACATGAAGCGTTGGTCACCTCCTCGTCGTGCCCGAAAGCATCTTATGAAATATGGCATTCCCGTCTTGGGCATGTCAATTTTGATACTATTAATATGTTAAAAAAACATGGTCATTTGTCTTTTACTTCCATTTTACCTAAACCGGGACTTTGCTCCCCATGTGAAGTAGCTAAATCTAAACGGCTATCTTTTGTTACTAATAATAAACGTGCATCCGCACCACTTGAATTAATCCATTGTGATTTGTGGGGCCCTTCCCCGGTAAAATCGGTTGGTAACTTTTTATATTATGTGGCGTTTATTGATGACTTCTCCCGGTTTACTTGGTTATATCCCCTGCACGCCAAGTCCGAATTTTTTGATGCTTTATCTATCTTCATTCCCTTTGTTCAAACCCACTTTTCTACTAAAATAAAAACCTTTCAAAGTGATGGAGGAACTGAATTTACTAACCATAAGGTTCGATTATTATTTGAGAAAAATGGCACGGTACATCGTATGTCATGTCCATATACGCCACAACTAAATGGAAGAGTCGAGAGGAAACATCGACACATTGTCGAAACCGGGCTAGCCATGTTGTTTAATGCTAAATTATCCTCAACTTTTTGGGTTGAGGCTTTCTCATCGGCAGTTTATTTAATTAATCGCTTACCGACCCCTATCCTTGGAGAAAAATCTCCGTTTGAAATTCTATATAACCAAGCACCTACATATGCTTCCCTTCGTGCTTTTGGGTGTCGTGTATACCCTTTCTTACGAGACTATGCCCCAAATAAACTTGCACCAAGAAGTATACCATTACCATGTATCTTTCTTAGATATTGTTTCAAATTTAAGGGGTATCGATGCCTAGATCCCTCCACATCTCGTACTTATGTCACACGGCATGCCCGTTTTGATGAGACCTACTTTCCATATGATCAATCCACCACAGCCAACCCAATCACCACGCTTGAGCTATCCACCTTTTTGGACACATCCCACATTACATCGCACACTCAACATAATACTTCCTCCTCAAAGCCTACTGATATACCTACTACCCCTCCCCAACATCCTACTACTACCCCCACACAACACTCACATGCAACAATTCCTTTTTTCTTACCACCCCAACCATTCGTCAACCCCGCCCCGGCCATATCGGCTCAACAACAAACTCACACTAATCCCCCTCCTTCACCTACCACCTCAAGCTCCTCATCCATTGTAACACCTCGTAAAATCATGTCCAATATAGTATCGACACGTGTCATGGACTTTAAACGTGTAACAAATTGAATATGAGGGACTAAAGTTGACAAACGAAGAAAGTATATGTATATAAGGATACAAAATGTCAACATTTGATAATTATGCCTTTTAACAACCCTACACGATGTTTATACCCTAAAACGAATGTATCATGAAGCGTGTGAAACCGTTTATGGAAGAAAGTGAAAGTTTACAAGACACGAGGGTTAAATGTGTCAACATGTTTAAGTTATACCTCTGAGTGACCTTTTAGCGAACCCGGAGCCTTGTAACGATTAATTATACTCCCAAGAATAAGTGGTAAAAATTTCACAAGGTTTCGATATCGTATGAGAAAGATACGCTAACTTTCGTAATTAAGGGGTTAAAAGCGTCAACGAGGCAAAACTTGTGTTTTCGGTTACCGTTTAACGAAACCGGACCTAACGATGTTTGGTTATATCTCATGGGTCATAGAAATATAAATTTCATGGGTTAAAAGTGCTTAAAATGGAAGAAATTACGCTTTAGAAGGTCCAGGGGGTGAAAATGTCAATTTTTGAAACTTGTTTACTGGTCCCCTACACCCTGGCGTTGTGCCACCACCTGAGGCACTTCTCCGTCGCGCGGCGCGACGGACTGCCAGCTCAGAAAAGTGTGTTTTAACGTGGCAGCTTGCATGTTTGCTATATTCCGCGAGTTTGCCACCCTCTAGCTGCTTGAAACACGTCCCTAGACACTTGTTATCATCTCTAGAGTTACCATAACACCTGTAGCAATCTCCATGATCCTCCATGGCTATATATAGAGCCCATTGTTGCAACTTGTGAACTCACACTTTCACATTTGCTTGTTCTAACTCTCTGGAGCATTCTTGGCAATTGAGAAGCCTTTCCTCTGTTCCAATCTCGTGCTAAGGACCATTGTAAGTCATCTTAGCTTCTGTAATTCAGTTTTAATTAGTTTAATGGCCCAAAGTCAAACCGTCGTAATTAAGGTGTGACTTAGTGATTAATCACTAATGGTCCATTCAATTCTCGAATTGAAAGTAGCTTTGAGTTGGTAATTGTGTGGGTAATAAACCCTTAAAAGGGCACCCTCTGATTCCCACTCTAACTAGGTCAATTGTCGGGTCAAACTTGATTATAAAAAGTCAACAGAAAGCTAATTTTCGCATAAACACATAATTAACAATGTAGAAGCTATGAAACCTGTTTTATCACTTGTATAACTTGGTAATTAATGTAAGAACATGTCTAAGCATGTTCAACCCGACAATTTTCAGTATAAGCTCGGTTCGGAACCGAAAGTCGCATAAGTGGACTTTTGCTTTGACTTTCAGTTCTGACCCATTAGAGCATAGTTTAGAAATGACTTAGAGCTTTATTAGGACCAGGTTACATGTTAGTATAACCCTCTGTGATTATACAACTTGGTTCATTAGTTATTCGATTCATATGCAGGTTTCCGTTATATGCCTAAATGTTGACCAATATGCCCTTTTGACCTTAAAACAAGAATTTTGAAAATGTGAGAGGACAATAATCTTTATTACTGATTTATAAACATGTCCCTAAATTTTCACATCAGTTTGAGGTCTAGATTAAGAGTTATGCTCAATAGCGTAATTAGAAAACTTTTTATTAATTAAACGGCGTAATTAGTATAAAGCCTATCTAAACCCAATTTTTGATACCAAACTCTTTACCTACTGATTTAAAATAATATTTTGGGATTTTTGAAGATTTTTATTTATTTTTAGGCTGAGCATAACATAGGTTTATAGCTTTGATTCGGTAATTGTCGGTTTCGCCCTTTTGGCCTATAAAATGAGTTTTACATAATATTTTGATACCAAACCTTTTGCTACTGATTTTATATAATAAATAAAATATTTTGAGTCTTCTGGAATGATAAAAATATCAGCTTCTCTTTAAAAACCCGGAAATCGCTTAAAACCGTCTTTTTACGCGTTTAAAACGCATAGTATGTATTAAAACCATTTTTCTCATATAAGACTTAATACCTACTGATGTTTTAAGCAAATTTTTATATTTTAATAGTAAGCAAAAGTTTTAAACTCAGATTTCAAATTTTGACCTTTAAAGCTTATGTGAAATTACCAAAATGCCCCTAGGTGCATAGTTTGGTTATAAAAGGTAAATTTCACATATATGCCATACCCTACTATTATGACTTATAAAAATAAGTATTTTTACTGAATATATCAGACCTGAAACTCAGATTTATATTTAAACTATTTTATAACCTTTAAAATGACCAAAATACCCCTACGGGGCATAATTTGAGTTTAAATCCATTTTGGGCATAATGGAAGGTATCTTACTGATAACACAACATATTTAAGGAATATTAACTTAGGAAACCTGTTCATGACTCATTTGGTTACCCGTTACGCATTATTCGCGTTCGGTGCGGTTTATGTAACTAGTTTGCATAAATTAGCCGAAACGGGTCAAACTTTATCGTTTTTATCTCAAAATCCAGAATGTGTTTAGGTTACCCATATTATACAAGTATACAAACTTGTCGGGTCTAAACCACACTCTAATACGGTCATCTCTTAATCGTGCGTTTTGAATCGTATATATTCCTTTAAAACTAACCGGTCTAAGTTTAGGCTTAATTAAGACCCGTTAGGAATCTAATAGGTTATTAAAACCTTCGTTCCAGATTAGGAGCCCGGTAAAAGCTACTTGCACTCGCTGATTTTGATATATACTTTCTCAGGTAAATACTTTTAACTTATTTTCCCTTATACGGGCTTGGGGTACGGTATATAAAATGCCGCTTGGTCGGGCATTGAATTGTTAATCATATGAAGGTTAATTTATTGAGATGACCCGTTTAATCTGTTTTGTTTGCTTAAAGCCTTTGGGGGGTTAATGACCATGTCCCAGATATCCTTGGCATCATTCATTGAAATGGCCACGACCTAAGCACGGGGTGTAGGCATACGCCTGCCGGTGCATATAAATAAAAAGGTATAACCGTATGTTCGAGAATAACTCGACGCGGGATTATATCATGTGGTGTGTCTATTAATCTTTAACCCGGTATTCAACCCGGGCTAGTGAACGTGTAACGAACATGTAATTCTTTTACAAGTTTATATATAAATAATTATCCCAAGTTATAAAAGATTATTTTGTGCCATGTGCATTCAAATCAATTTTCATAAACATTTTCAAAATGAGTCGGTTAATTGTATTTACCAGTGTAAACTGACGTATTTTCCCACAAAGGTTAAGTGCAGGTACTAAACGGAATAGGCTGGCTACTCCTAGCTTCAATAAAGATTATTGCAAGCTTAGAAGTTAAATCTGTTGAACAATAAACTTTTGAACTTTTGATCCGCCTGTGGATCCCTTGCAACCCTTATTGTAATACACTTGATATTACTTTTAATTCGGTTTGTAATGAATTTATCTTTCGACTTCTGCTGTGTATATAAACTGTGATAAATTGTCTATGATGATATCAACTACGTCACGATACTCCCCACTGGGCCCACCGGTAATACGTGGAAATATCGGGGTGTGACATCCACATCACCATCACCATCATCCTCGACCACCACTCCATCCAACACTCCTCCGAACTCGCCTACACACTCACCCACCAATACGTCTAACAACCCGATCCCTACACCCCTGCCACCCCCGCCACCAGTTTCCACACACCCCATGACCACTCGTGCTAAAGCCGGGATATTCAAAATTCGTCACCGTGCCAACTTATCACACACCCGCACCATTCCATTACATCAAGCCTTATTTGCTACATCCGACCCTAAAACATATCAAACAGCTTCAAAAGATGTTAAATGGGTTCGAGCTATGCAAACTGAACTCGATGCTCTTCACAGAAATCAAACTTGGACACTTGTGCCGCGTCCATCCGAGTGCAATGTTATTGGTTCGAAATGGATCTATCGAACCAAATTTCATTCTAATGGCTCCATTGACCGCCACAAAGCACGTCTGGTGGCTCAAGGTTTTAGTCAAATTCCAAGACTTGACTACTCGCATACTTTCAGCCCAGTTGTTAAAGTCACTACTGTTCGTACTGTCCTAGCCTTAGCCGTTACACATCAATGGAAACTACACCAGTTAGATGTCAACAATGCCATTTTACATGGCTATCTTAACGAATGTGTGTTTATGGAGCAACCTCCGGGCTTTATCGATCCCCAGTTTCCCAATCACGTTTGCAAACTTAAAAAAGCCATCTATGGTTTGAAACAAGCCCCCAGGGCATGGTTCCATCGCCTAAGTACATTTCTTACAAACAACGGTTTCTTGTGTAGTCGTGCCGACCCATCATTATTCATCTTCAAAAAAGAGTCTTGTGTCATGTACCTTCTTGTTTATGTTGATGATCTCATTCTAACCGGAAACCAACCCAATACTCTCACTTCCTTTATTGATAGCCTACACAAAGAATTTGCCATAAAAGATCTGGGAGAACTCAATTACTTCCTTGGACTGGAGGTTACCTACACACCAAATGGAATTTTTTTGAATCAATCTAAATACACTTTAGATATTTTAACTCGTGCAAAGATGTTGGATGCTAAACCAGCTCCAACACCTTTAAGCACAAATGTTTCTTTTGTCTCTACAGGTGAATTATTTTTAGATCCTACGCATTATCGTTCTCTTGTTGGTGCTCTCCAGTACTTGACGATCACTAGGCCTGACATCTCGTATGCTGTAAATCAAGTCAGGTAATTTTTGCATGCTCCAACTGTGACGCACTATCAGGAAGTCAAACGAATTCTTCGCTACATTAAAGGTACCCTTGCATTTGGTCTCCACTACAGCCGTCTCACTCATACATCTCTCCTTGGTTATTCTGATACTGACTGGGCTAGATGTTTAGAAACTCGTCGCTCCACCTATGGTTATTCTATCTTCTTAGGAGGTAATCTGATCTCTTGGAGCGCTAAAAAACAACCCACAATTGCTCGCTCAAGTTGTGAATCTGAATATAGAGCCATGGCCAATACTGCTTCAGAGATTGTTTGGATAACACATCTATTACAAGAACTTCATGCGTTACCTCTGGATCGTCCAACTATCTTATGTGACAATCAAAGTGCTATTTTCCTTACGCAAAACCCCATATCTCATAAACGAGCTAAACACATTGATCTTGACTATCACTTTTTGCGAGAACTTGTTTCGTCTGGCAAGTTGGCTACCAAATTTGTTCCAACCAAGCTTCAAGTGGCTGACATATTTACCAAGAGTCTTCCGAGTCCTCAGTTCATCAACTTTCGTCAAATGCTTTGCATTGGTCCGCCACCGTTTCGCTTGAGGGGGGATGTTAGATGACACTCTTTATAATTATTGTACACATTTATATATTCTTCATTCTTTAAGGTTCTTATTGTAAATTATGTATGTATAAATTGTACTCCTTTATTCTGTAATGATCATTCGATTTCCTCAGTTTAATAGCTTCCATACCCACAATATGCCCTATCCCCTACAATTTTTACACAACCACCACCTCATACTCTACTACAAGGTCCTACTCTAGTTGCATTTGGTCGATACGAATACACTTTAGAAGATCAACAATCATTCAAACCGTCTACACTAGGGAACCGAAAATTTCGGTCCCCACGTGACTATGAGGATCGAACACTTTCGATTTTTGAAGGTCTTGATGATGACGATACTGTTCCAAAAACGCAATTGCAACAATATAATGAAGAATATAATTTGGATGATGATATTTTAGAAATGCAAGTTCAGCAAGATTAAAATGAGTTGGTTCAAGTAAACAAAGGAAGATTCACTGGATGTGCAGAGAGCTAAAATTTGACAAACGACGAAGAAATAGCTTTGGTTAAAGCATTGTGTTATTGCTCCGAAAACAAGAAAGTCGGAAATCAACAAAAAAGAAAAAGTATTGGAATGCGGTGCTTAAAATTACTGCTCACTCGTGGGTGGAAGCGATGGAACGAGCCATCAAATAGTTTAAAAATGGACCCCTTTGAATACATAAACGAATGAGTTCACAGGCTTTGGAATGAGTCAATATGGGTCGTGTTTTACATCGACAGCAAAGCTTGCATGCCACACAGTCTGTAATGATGTTTCTTCTAGCTAGGCCAACGAGGGTCGGTAATCTGTCTTGCGCCGCTTTCCAAACAAACATGTTGAGTTTCTTAGGATTTAGGAACCCATGAGTTCCACTTTCATTTACTTTTTGTTAAACTATATATATAATCCCGCATAAATGTTTATGATTTGGTCAATCGAAGTCCTAAATTGTCCGTTTACTAAAGAATGTTATATGTATACGTAATCTAAGATGTCACCCTAACTCAATAAACCTAATGGGCTTAACCCTACTACTCGAGATTAGAGATTGAACATTTCGGGTTCTTTTTTCAGGATTCAAAACCGATTTCTAGATTGGCCGGTTCTTGCTCAAGCCGGTTTTGGGTTGAAACCGGTTAGGTTCCTCTCCAGTTTGATCTGTGTTTTAGACTTGTTTGAATCCACAAACCGGTTCTTGCACGCACTTTTTTAGTACTTTGATGACAAAGAAGTAAGAAAACATAAAATTTTTATAGTTTTTGAACTATTTTAGGGTAAAAAATAACCCCTTTTTTACGGATATTGAAAAAAAATCAATAAAACCAAATAACTGGACCAGTTTTTCTTACCGGTTTGGAACTGCTTTTTTCGGGTTGGTTTCCGCACCGGTTTCGCTTCGGTTTTTCGTCTAGAGAACCTAACTGGTTCGTGTGATTTAGGCTCTAAACTAGTTCAGGCCGGTTCTTAAAAATCGGTTCGGTTAACGGGTTTTATGTTCATCTTTACTCGAGATATTTATTACAAATTAGTGACTCAAGTGTTAATCTACCGATATTTAAGATGTTACAATTTAACAGATAGCATCAATGTAATGAGGTCACTGGAGAAATTAAGTTCATTTCATATAGACATTACACGTGTGTGTTTTCAGCTCATTGGTTACATATATGTTTTGCCACTGTGTCTTACGTCCCGATGAGTTTTCGTCAAAGCAGAAAGAAAATTTAAAGTTAAATTACTTTTTTTTTAATGGCAAAGATTACATAAACACTTCTAAATTACATCAATTCTATCCTATACCAGAATTTGAATACTGCTCTCTCCCTAAAAGGCACAAAGCCTCTACAACCCACCAAAGTGGTGATGGCAAAAGTTCAATTACTTAATCACTAATCTTTAGGTCATAGCAAAGAAAGTCAATATTTTGGCTTTTTAGCTTAAAAAACCTTTTCGTGACTTAGAAAATGTAAAATGTTTACAGAGATAATATTTTATCTTTGATTTTAGAGCATGTGTAATGGGGCGTGACCTCACGACAAATCCAACCATGGCACCCACACAGCGCCGTCAACACCACGACGGGCGCTATGGGGTGGGCAAATCCTTCTCCCGCGATGATCTTCACGGCGTCATGTTCCCCCACTCACACACACATACATAAGTATGTATAATTGAAGTGTTATATAACCCCCTTACCACTACACCCTCTTGTGATATAAAACCCTATAACGCCCTCTCTTACGCATTTCGTCACTTGTCGCATAACGCCCCCAAAAGGCCTTTATGACTACACATGGCCTTATAAGCTTAATGAAATCTATAAATAAGTTTACATTTACTATACATTAGTTTTGGAACTTCTATTTTTTTTGAAACTGATCAAGTATTTTCGGACATAAGATGTGATGCAACCCACATTAAATAACACATAAGGGATAAAAAAAAATTTGTCGTTAAAAAAAACACATATATAATCAGTTTTTGAATCGAACAACTGTTTTTTTAGTGGACTACCCGAATATACAACCCCAGCTTTTATACCAAAGTTTTTTTTTCAAATACTGTTTTATTCCTAATAAATTCACTATGTTGTGCTTCAAGAAGGAATATTAGACGATCGACTCATCAAAAGTTTCCAGGTCCTCCTATAACGAAAAAGACAATATATAATAAGCATAAACACATGTAATACGTTTAAAAAAAATCAAATACATATAGTAATAAATTATTAAACTCCAAGTTATAATCAACACCACACGAAATGCATCCTCACCGTACACCACGCTACACCGGAGCACTCATTCTGGCTCCTCTTCTATACGTACACAGCATCGAACATTCGCGAATCCAAGAAAACAAATCAAAATATCCAGGCTTCCAAAACCGGTCCCACCAGTGAAAACTGAAAAGCCTCTTTTACACCGGCCGTGAAACCGGCCCCGCCGGTGACCGGAAACCACCAACAACAACCTCATCGTTAACACACAAGTGAAACTCAGCTTTCTTCCCCTGCTTTTCCGCTATTCTACACTCTTCACACATCGACCGATTCGACTCACCATAAACCCTAGGGTACGCATCTTCAATTCTCGGAAAATTTGTACTCAAACGCGAATCGAATCCGTACAATCCGTACGAATTCAGAATCATGTTCATGTAATTGTAATTGTCTCTATGCATCAGTAAATCTCGTAACCGATCATCGTAAAAGTGAGCATCTGAGTAATAACTATTTTTAACAAGTTGTTGTTTACGGCGATCTCTTCTGGACCGTTTCAACACCACAAGGAAGTAACAGTTCGTTTGTTCTACTATAACAGCGAAATTCACCTTACCGGTGATCAGAAACTTCCGACGGTCCGGTGACATCTTCGATTTCATGCTATCGACTAAATAAGTGGTTAGATTATTATACGAAATACCTATCAATTGGCTCAACATCGTCTGAAACTGTTTATACACGAGATCTGGATGAATCTCAATGTTGCCGACGTTCGTCTCGCGTTCGCCGTCGTATAAAGCCACCGGAAACACCGTCGTTGTTGTTGCTGCTGTTGCTGCCACGTCATCATCTTCTTCCACCATATTGTTGTCTACAATGGAGTTTCGAGAAGAAAGTTTCTAGAGATGTGTATTATATAAGCGGTGGGTTTAGGGGTTGGGGGAGTAATTAGATGGGATAGGTGGGGGTGTTTTGGTAATTTTGGTATGGGGTTGCTTGGGGCCGAAGTTTGTACTTCTGGTGAGTTTGGATGTAATTCTGTTTTGTGGGTTTTTGTTGTGTGAAAAGACGAGATTGCCCTTGAGTTTCGCGATAGTTTTCTAGAAATTTGTCATCAAGATGTAATTTCGGTGTAATGAATCATGAATGTATCTACTGTTACTAGATTATTTATGGGAAGTTATTGTTTTATTTCCACATCCCCTATAATCTTATTTTCACATCCATATATTTATACGGGCCATATAAACTGATACGGGCCGTACAGAATGTTTATGCACATAATTTTATGCGGTGGAATGTTTTTTTTGTTTTTATATGTATACGGCCAGTATATAACTATACGTCCCGTATACATATTTGCATAATTTTGTTTCGAAGGTTTGCCAAGGGTTTTTAGTTTTGGAATCTGTATACGGGCCGTATAATGTTATACGGCCCGTATAGCTCGTATAGAAAAGTTAATTTTTTTGTCAGGAAACCGTTTAATAAATTTTTGTATTTAAAATAGTGTTGTATATATCGGATTATGTTACGAGTTTGTAGTTAAACGTATTTATTATGTTTAATAAGTTTCCTCTTTGTAAAACGATAAATATGTATAGAAAAGTTAATTTTTTGTTGCAATCGGGAAACCGTTTAATAAGTTTTATAAATTTTAAAATAGTATTGTATATATCGGATTATGTTACGAGTTTGTAGTTAAACGTATTTATTATGTTTAATAAGTTTTCTCTTTGTAAAACGATAAATATGTATAGAAAAGTTAATTTTTGTTGCAATCGGGAAACCATTTAATAAGTTTTATAAATTTTAAAATAGTATTGTATATATCGGATTATGTTACGAGTTTCTAGTTAAACGTATTTATAATGTTTAGTAAGTTTTCACTATGTAAAACGATAAATATGTGATATGATTATGATAAACTACGACAACAATTATTAAACAAACAACTTAACATCTAAACATAAGATTAATATTTATAATGTTTTACATCTAAAAAATAGATAAACTTTTACAAAGTTTCAAACGTAAAATAACAAAATAATAATAATAATAATAATACAATAAGCAGCTACGGCGGTGGTGGTGGTGGTCGTGCAGCGCCAGCTCGTGGAGGTAGGGCGCGGCAGAATGCATAGCCACAATCGCCTCGACCATCCACTGTACATCCTCTCTCACTGCAGCTAAATCCCCTCTGACTGCAGCTAAATCCCCTCTGACTGTAGCTACAGCCGACTCGACCTGAAGGAGTCTCTCCTCCACCCCCGGTGGAGGCATCACACGCTGTCTCACGCTGCGTGGAACGTACGGGCGATCACCCCGTAACTCCTCCTCAATTACCTGTGATCGATCGGCAGTATGAGCGACCCCCTCTCCGTCGCCTACCTCTCCGTCGCCTCCCTCTCCCACGCCCTCGTCTCCCTCTCCCTCGTCTCCCTCCTCATCACCACCCTCTCCACGGGGTCCCTCACCCACACCATAAGCCCAAACCAGCTGCCCTCCCTCGACCTCGCGAGCCAAACCCATCGATAGGGCTGTGTCCCTCCCAACCCTGTCAAGCTAGCGTGTCTGCGTCATATCACTTGCCACCTGCGGGGACAGGAGGCGCAAGTAACCCTTCGCCAGACGGGTGACGAAGGCCCCACAGCTGATGTGGGAAGAGGTTCGCTTAAAAGCGTACTCGACGAGATATGCGGCCAACTTGTACACCAAGTTGGCCCTCCCGCCGGTAAGTAAGTCATGCAAGAAGAATAGGTCACTTTGGGTGACCCATTCCCTGCTATCATGACGACCGGCGATCGTCACGGCGATACACCGATGTAGGTATCGGTGTAACGGGTCGTAAAGATCAGTCGCCCGTGCCTTCGGGGATCGCTGATTCGGTTTCGTGAACTCCCCGAACCCAATACTGCTCCAATACGGCCACAACACGTCAGTGGACGTGCTGACTGGCGCATCAAAAAATGCGCGTGACCTTGAGTCCTCCTGTGAGTACAGACCCAAGGCAACAGCGAACTGAGGAAGTGTCATCCTCTGAGTCTTGCCGCAAATAGTAAAGGTTACGGCGTCTGTCGACAAAAAATGCTGAAAACCCCCACCCCGGGTGTCCGTAAATGTAAAGGTAGATAAAAACTCTAAAGTAATCTCCCTGTGGGCCCGCTCTGCGGCGGCATCAAATAAGCGGTCCCACGGGGAGTTAGCTGGCATGAGCTCCCGGACCCGACCGATCGCTCCAATATCTGTCAAAAACTGAAAATCTATGGTCCGAGGCGCATCCAGCACCATCTCCCGTAATTTGCCCAAAACCCAATAGGCAACCGTACCTCGGGGGATATCTCTAACAAACTGCCCCGTCTCAGTAAAATCGGGCACAACCTCCTCCTCCTGTCCACGTCCACGTCCCCGTCCGCGTCCACGGTCCCGACCCTGACCCTGACCTCGACCTCTACGGGCCGCACCAGCTGCTGATGACTCAGCCATATTGTCTGTAACAAATAACAATTACAACTTAGCAATCACTATACGATTATCGTTAACGTATTATACGAATATTGTTCTTGTATACGAACATATTGTACATATGATATACGCTCGTACAATGTTTGAAGATTCAACAAGGATACGACCGTATACATTATATACGAGCGTATAATGTTTGAATATTCAAACGTTATACGACCGTATATAAATATACGAGCGTATAATGTTTGAATATTCAAACATTATACGAGCGTATATAATGTATACGATCGTATAACCTTTGATTATTCAAGTGTATACGGTCGTATAAATTTTATACGATCGTATATTTTTTGAATATTCAAACATTATACGATCGTATACAATTTATACGACCGTATACACATAATAATCATTTACAATTTCCTGTTTCAATTTTTTTTTTCAAATTGAATTATACAATCGTAATCGTTACGCCTATCTACGTTTTACTATACAAGACCATAATCTAACATGTTACGTAATTTAAAAGTTCACTATACGAAAACGTACCGTATAGGAAGAACGAGAAGAAAACGCCAAAAACGCCGAAGAACGCTGTCCAAGAACGATCCGAGAGAATTTTTGGTGGAATGTTGAGGCCGTATGGTGGAAATGAGGTCGTATAAAACTTATACGACCTTTTTTATTTGTATACGGGCCGTATAAAAGTATACGACCCGTATACAGTGATTTAATTTATTTTAATTCTGTCGTATACTTAATATACGATCACAATATACGAGGCGTATATTTTTATACGGCCCGTATACAATTCAGTTTTTTTCATTTTTTTCAATTACTATATGCGGAACTGACGAAAATACGGTCGTTATGCGTTAACGTTGATTCGTTTAAACGTTTTTTCAAATTCAATTTCAACAAGTTGCCAAAACATTTATATAACGTGTATGTTTATCATTACAAATTGTCAAAACATGCAAATTGATTCGTTTAAACGTTTTTTCAAGTTCAATCTCAAAAAGTTGCCAAAACATTTATATAACGTGTATGTTGATCATTACAAATTGTCAAAACATGCAAATAACATTTTATATTCATAGGGCACCTAAATCTATGTAATCCCTGGTCCTATATTCATCAATGATCGTATTATATTGGTCAATACGTTCCTTGTAATAGTGATACCAACTTTCTGCTGGCGTATTCCGTGTCGGTTGTCGCCAGTATCCTGATGGGGTTGGCATTGGATATTCCCCTTCTAATCTGACGTGAATAAAATGGTTCATGTGTACATGTACAAGCGCGACTGTTCGATGCGGAATACTTTCTTCGGCTGTTCTGAACATGGGAAAAAATGAAGCACAACCAAGGTCACTTAATAAGAGACAAATGACATTCCACCGGTTTGCTATCAGAAGCCCCGTGAATGGCATTTGTAGCCACTTATGTCGAGGTGCTCCGTCTATATGGTCTTTTGACCAAACTAATGATTCCAGAACTTGTTGATACTGAAGTTCATTTATGTTTTTCCAAAATTCGTGGAACCGATTGCACTCATCATGAAGTTGCTCCCGTATGAACGGCCACTGCCACTCTTTAAGCGATAAGCCGACCGCTATAGATCGAAACCCACAATTACGATCACCCTGCACATTTTGTATGTGACTGAGGTGTGGATAGAAGCACGGTGGAATGAACTTTTTGAAGTGCGTGAACATATTAACTTGTCCGACAGGCAGCAAAGGTAAGTCTGGTGGCTCTTCCTTTGATTTTGCGACCTTCTTTTTCGTTTTTGAATTCTTAGCGCCTTTCGCAATCTCGCCGAAGAACATAGGTGTTTCAGTACAATAACTTTGTGACTCGACAAACGAGCTGTGCCTGGTAGGTTCGATATTTGACTCTTGTGTGCCAAACTCATCTTGTGTGCGAAACCCATCTTGTGAATCACTATACTGGTCCCGCGTTGTTAAAAAGTTGTGTCTTGAAGGCTCCGTAAACGAATCATCCTTCCTTTGTTGCTGAGCTTTTAAAGTTGGACGACCCCGTGTGTTTTTTTGCACAACTGGTTGTTTAAGCTTCGTCTTATTGAGTTGTACCAACTCCTTCATTTTTTGAATAAAGTTTTTCCTGAGTTCTCTCGGCTGAGCACTTAAATGTTGTTTGAGAAGCGCAAATTCGCCGTCTAAGTCGAAAGAGTCCACCTTGCTCGGTTCCACTATGGAGTCCAAATTTAACTTTCTCCAAAAAGGGTCTATCATCTCCAACGGGATCATTTGACCTAAGGAACATATCAACAAACAACATAAAACGTCAATAAGATTTTGCGTGATGAAAGGGTATGATTATAAAATGTGGTTGGTCGAATAATGTATTACCATTCATTATATACGCTTCCAACCGACACGCGCACGACAACCCACTGCTTGTATACAAATGGCACGCGCATGTACGGTTATATAACTTTAATTTTTCTATTTCATTTACTTCGTCTGATATCACCTCTAGGCAGGCATGTGAAACCTTCTTTAGTAGGAGATTAAATATTGGTTTGTTATGATGACCCAATGTTCGGCTCCTGCTTGTTTCTGTAACAACCCTCGGTAAAACCAACACCCTTATAATATTTCCGACTCTCTATTATATCTTAAATTTTCCCAATATGTCTTACATTATGCCCCGTATGTGAAAACCGAGCCCTAGTTATGTTATAATTATAAAATAAATCAAAAAATTGAAATATAGGGTTGAGGCGGGCCGCGACATACTCTACCCTTAGTTTACGCAGGCCGTATCAAGGCTGGATTTGACTTCGCTGACTTCTTTAGTTGAAGCGGGCCGCGTAAGAGTATATGCGTAGTTGACACGGGCCGCGACAGTTCATCACACGCGATTACACCAGAGGCCGACACGTGTCGACATCGTGGCGGACCTACTAGCTGACCCAGCTAAGCTACTGCGTTGACTGGTGTTGACGCGGGCCGCGTAAGGGTCCCTTGTCTTTTACGCGGGCCGCGACAGGACTCAATATCACAACTATAAATAGCAGGCATCAGTTTCCGATTTCCGTCGCTCACATTTCAATCTCAATCTCGAATTTCTGTAGTAGAGTTATAATATTTCGGGTATTATACCCCTAATTAGCGAAGTTCTGCTCCGTTGTAAGTATTATAACCCCAGTTTCATAATAGTTACGCTACCCGATTGATTTAGGGTTCCGTAACAACTGTCGTGGTTTTGCCCGACGTAGTTGTTGGAATGCCGTCTCGGGGAGGGTATTATTAATATTTTCAAAGGGTTATGATACTAACCAATGTACATTTGTATAAATTATAGATTATAGCCAGGAAACCCTTACGAAAAGCCTAAGACAACAATGTGAGTAATCCTTCTTTTTGTAAACCTTTTTGTGAGTAATCTCCTTTTTATTAACAGTTTTTACAAAACCTTAAATGTTTTACAAAGTAATTAAGCAGTGATTGAGTCTTTGTAGTCTTCAATTACTGTCCGGTATGTTGGGGTTTTGTATACAAAATTTGTACTACCTGCGTGTAGTAAGTCGAGTATGACAGTACGTTACCATTGGGACAATGAGTTAGCCAATGTGTAATATGACCCACAAGTCAGTGGATTGATAGTACCAATTGGAGTAATTGTGTAGACATAAACATTGTAATCCTCCTCGATACTGTTTTAATTAAATGTTTCTTGATTAAACTGGGATTCACTCACCAGTATTTCCGACTGACAAATGTTTTTAAAACGCGTTTCAGGTAACCCAATGTGAAAGCCAATTATTAAAAAGCCAGCTGGAGAGCACTGAAGGCTTGGGAAAAATGTGGCTATAAAAGTTACCTAATAAACGATGTTTTAAATTCAATAAAATAGGGTTTATCCCTATAAATGTATTGTAATAAGAAACTTGGGTTTTACCCATGTGTTTATTAATATTAAATATGGTGGTTTTACTCTGATAAACATTTCCTAACTACGGTCCTGATGTAAATTCCGCTGCGAGATTAAATAAACCTGATACCACCAAACTCTGAGCTCGCGTCCGCCCGTTCCCAGGAATCAGGGATCGGGGGTTGCGACAGTTTCAATGCTGCCTTTGATTTCTGTCACCTGGTTTCTTATGAGCTTATCGATAAGTGGTACCACTTTCTCCAGGGTGTAATTAGAGTCGCCTAGGTACTGCTTCAAAAGGGCATGTTGACCCTCTGCCCTGTTCGTTGTACGTTGACCGAAGTTCAGATGTTGGTCGCTCAAGAACGAAACAAACCGGTCTCTATATGGTTGTAACCAGATTGAATCCAAATAGTTCATAATCTCTGTAATCAAAGTCAAGTGCAGTTAAGACAAGTCAAATAAATACGATTATTAAACAAAAATTATATAAAACTTACCGTCGGTTTTTTTGCGTGGCAAGTTTGATCGTATTCGCTCGTACCAGTAGTTGTAGTCATGATCGGTCGTTGATTTAATTAGCTCGCCCCACTTGAAAAGAAACCTCTCCCATTTATCCTCTGTTTTAAAGCTTTTCCTGCAATGTTTGAAGATGTTTTGTTGTATGTGCCACCTACACAATGAATGTCTAGCCCTGGGAAACACGGTTGCACATGCATTCATTAGGGTGCGATCTCTATCCGTTACTACTACTTCACGGGGTTCCATAACACTGTCTAATGAGTGTTTCAACCTCTGTAGAACCCATGTGAAGTTTTCCTGTTTCTCGTGGCTTACGAACGCATGAGCAATGCAAAACGACATCAACGTTGATGTAACACCGATAATCTGGACTAGAGGCATTTTGTACCGATTCGTCTTGTAGGTGGCGTCTATAAGCAACACATGCGGGAAAGCGCGCCACAACATGTTCGACTCCGGGTGGATGAAGAAAACATCCTCGACCCGTTCGCCGTTTTGAGATGTTCTATGGTAAAAAACAAACCCAACATTCTCCAACCGGTCAAAAAGTATCTGCATTGGAGTCTCGCCGACTTGTTCCATTCGACCCAATTTGGCTCGAGCGTTGTATATGGTGTTTCTTGTTGAGACATTATGGGGGTTCTGTTCTTTAATGGCAGCAAGAATGTCTCGTGGTTTGATGTTCTGATGCGTCATTTGCTCCACCGTCCTCTCTTCCGATGGAGTCAGCCTCATTAGGGACGGATGACCCTCTGGATACAGAAATGGTTCGTGGTTATGTTTACCTTCCTCAACCCTTAGATCCCAGTAACCTAACCTTTTTCTGTATGTCCCGACCAGTTGGAACTTGCAACCGGTTTTCCTAGTCCCGCTGCGTCTGACCGTCGCTGTTGATTTGTAATTGCCGGCACAATCGCACGTAAGCTAAATTTTTACCGGCTGACAACTATGGGGTTTATCGTAGATGGTGCGTTTGGTGACGAGGGCGTAGCCATTTACGCGTCCGACGTCTCTACACCAGTCTATCAATTCATCCATGCTAGCGAATTTCTAACGGAAACACTTATATGTGTCAATTAATGATTAACTCAAATGATTAACCCAGGTTTAGTTTTAGTATAAACGGGTTCGGGTCAGTTTCAGCTTGAACCTGCGAACCCGTTTGGATTAACGGGTCGGGTTCGGGTCAACATGGTCGGGATGGCGGGTTGACCCGTTACACATTTATACTATATTATATATTTTTTACAATATATATAAATTAAATGGGGTGCGTATTTTTATGCCATGATTATAAGTTAAAAAGAGAAATTAACATAGATTTTATAACTTAAATATGATATTATATATATATATATATATATATATATATATTTGTGTTTTTTAAGTAAATTTTAACTTTAATATATTAATTTCAGAAAAAAAATAAAAAAATTCGGCTTTAATGGGTCGTGTTCGGGTCAACCCATGAAACTTCGGGTCGAGTTCGGGTTCTTATGTATGATACGATTTTCGAGTTCGGGTCGGGTTTGGGTTTGTGTAAAATTTTCAGGTTCAGGTTGGGTTGAACCCACCAACCCGCGAACACGACCCGTTGAGCAACCCTAATCTAAGATTTTAATAAAAACAACATCAAACGTAAAAACACTAAAATAGTTAACATACAACAAATAAACGTATAATTAAATGTTATACCTCCTTGTTTTGAAACTCAGTACGTTCCTCTTCAGCATTTGGACCCTCGGGCGGTCCACAACTTATGGGAGAAGAATGAGAACTATCAGTCGGCGGTCCAACACTAACAGGAGGGGCTTCAAAATTAACCAGGTGTTGCGATGGATAATAACCAGCATAATTAGGCTGAATGGCATCCAAACCCCAAGTATCCTGACCTGAACCAGACGCAAAAATGGGATCGAACGGAGCATTCAGATCAAACATGCCCGCTTTGTTATCTTCATTCCCCTGATTCGCCTCGTTACCAAACACATTAAAAAAGTCACCCCAACCCGACATTATAACGTAAATAATTTGAATACAGAGAAAAATAGAAGAAACGAATAGAAGTTGAATGAAAATGAATGAAATTAGTGTCGTTTATATAGAGAATTTTACGGAATATTACATCGTTTCAAATGATTAACACGCGAATCGAGGAATCTAACGTCTAATCACATAACTCGCACGAGATTCGAGGAATATAACATCGAATCGGAGAATCTTACGTCTAATCACACGTGAATCGAGTAATAATACGTCGCGTCAAATAGTAATAAAATAATAAAAAAACGAAAATCATTGTATACGGGTCGTATACATATATACGAGCCGTATATCATCGTCGTATAATATATATACGACCACAGTATCATCTTATTCTCACATGGTTGATACGGGCCGTATAAGGTTATACGGCCCGTATAGAATAAAGTGAACCGACAAAGGCTGCTGGCACAGCCTTTGTCGGTTCACTTTATTCTATACGGGCCGTATAACCTTATACGGCCCGTATCAACCATGTGAGAATAAGATGATACCATGTGGATTTAATAGGACCCTAAAGTAATCCCTTGTGTTTTTTTGTTAGATATTAAGGGCATGTTATAACTTTTGTATGAATAACATAAACAATCTACTTTTACAAAAAGGTTATAGAAAAAAATATTATAGATCAGGTTAGCAACATGTGTAATACATGAGTTGAATAAAAAAATAGAGTAAACTTTCGTTTTGCTCCTCGTGGTTTGGTTGTTTTAACGGTTTTGCTCCAATCATTTAAAAACGGCTATTTTCCTCCAATAGTTTACTATGTTTTTCCTATTTTGTTCCCGCTTCTAACTCAATCCAAAATATTCATTAACTAAAAGGGTATTTCAGTAATTTTATAAATAAAAGTAAGGGTATTTCAGTTGTATATATATATATACTAGGTGGACACCCGTTCGATGGACGCGGGGACATCGTAAAAATTGAATGTAAGCCTACGTTTAAAAGATTACATAAAAACCAAGATATGATCGAAATCATTTAACAAAAATCATAACTTGTATGTTATTTAAGAAAATTCGTCCAAAAAAATCATTGAATAGTACCTCAAGAGCAGGGATCTCAATGGTGTGTTTGGTTGAAGGCTTGATGATCTTTTCTGTGACCGAGTCAGTAGAGGCAAATTCACCTTCCCAGCTAAGTCCACCATATTGACCTGGAACCAGCTCTGGTGCTATGTACCTAATATTCAATCAAACAATTAAAGTATAATCATATGAAATTATCATAAGAAACCAAATCGAACAAAAGAGATGATGAGTTACTCACTTGAAGAGGGTTTCAGGAGTCTTTGAAGGTCTAGCAAACACAAACTTGCTCTTGGTCCTTTGTGTGAAGAACAAATTGATGATCTTATAGAAAGCCAAGTACAGAAAAGGCACATTGATAAACACCTGCAGAATCAAAACTTAATTAGGCATTTCATCAAACACTTGATGAACACAATTCAAAGAACAATTCTGCTCTATATTGTAACACCCATCCAATTATTACTTGAATTTAATAAAACATTCATACGATTTATATAAAATGTGTCTAAATTAAATATAGTTACCCAAAACAAGGTTCCTAGTAATCAAAACTAGTCAACCAACGACTAGTTAAAACATTCATGACCTGATTTGCAAGTTATTTACATTCAAGGAAATAGAAACATTGTTTAACAAAGTTATGAAATCGCGGAAGCTTCAAAAGTTGTGTTCGGTTCTTCAAAAACTTGCTTGATCGCCATCCGTACACTTGCAATACCTAGAAACTGAAATGTTTTTAAAAAAACTAATATTAGAGTTCTTAGAAATAATACATAATCGAAACTACGCTTGAAACGGATTCGATTAGCTAGGGTATCAAAGAATCAACAAAACTTTTTGGGTTCTACCGTAACTTACGGTATCTACCGTAAGTTACGGTAGCTCCTGGATAATAATGGTATGCCGTAAGGCAGTACTGAACCACCGTAACAAATTTGTTCTCCACCGTAAGTTACGGTGGATACCGTAACTTACGGTGGACTCTGGATATTTATGTTTGTCCATTTATTCATTTTACTCAAACCCGGATCTTCGGATTTCTCATTCTAACAAACCATCTCACAAATTTTCTCGTATTCTAATATAACTTTTATTTACAATAACAAAAAAACTGAGTAATCATGTTACGATGCATTACCATGCATTATTTGGTTATTCGACCCGTTTGGCTCATCTACGGAATCCTCCATTACGATGACTACCAACGAGGTTCCAACCAATCCTGGACCTATTATTGAATTTAGCAAACTTTATCGCTTTAAATCAACACAATCTTTATTCTACAATTCGACTACACATATGCCAATTATCAAAATTACTCAATGTAACGAGTTAAGTTACATACTTGCATAATTCATCAACATTGGTATCTAACCATAATTACCCATTCCCGGGCTTGTCAATCTTAGTGTTTCACATCCACTCCATGGATTACGTTTTTATAACTCAGTCATAATGAGTGACGTTTTAGTCACTTCAACACTTACAAATTCAACCTTTGTTTGACCCGTTTGGTTGTTTAATGGAAACCACCATTTTACAACATACCAAACTTGTTCTAATCAACATTCAACCCATTTACTCATCTAGTGATCTTCGTCACTTCAACTAGACATCCGAATTCATACACCATTCTAAATTCAAGTCTAGTAGTAAAAATACATAACGTAACGGAACCGTGGTTACGTGTCGCAACCCCCGATCCCTAATTCCCGGGAACGGGCGGACGCGAGCTCAGAGTTTGGTGGTATCAGTTTATTAAATCTCGCAGCGGAATTTACATCAGGACCGTAGTTAGGAAATGTTTATCAGAGTAAAACCACCATATTTGATATTAATAATAACATGGGCAAAACCCAAGTTTCTTATTACAATACATTTATAGGGACAAACCCTATTTTATTTAATTTAAAACAATGTTTCTTAGATAACTTTTATAGCCACTTATTTTCCAAGCCGACAGTGCTCTCGAGCTGGCTTTTTCCCAGTTGGCTTTCACATTGCGTTACCTGAAACATGTTTTAAAAATATTTTGTCAGCGGGAAATACTGGTAAGTGAATCCCAGTTTAATCAAGAAACATTTTATCAATTAACACAGTATTGAGAGCGATCACATTGTTTATGTCTACACAATTACTCATTCAGTACTGTCAATCCTTGACTTGTGGGTCATATTACACATTGGCTAACTCGTTGTCCAATGGTAACGTACTGTCATTCCGACTTACTACTCGCAAGTAATAAATTTTGTATACAAAACCCCATAATACCGGCAGTAATTGAAGAACTACAAAGACTCAATCACTGCTTAATCGCATTGTAAAATAATTAAGGTTTTGTAAAATATTACAAAAACATTAACAAAAAGAGGATAAACTCACATTGTTGTCTTAGGCTTTTCGTAAGGGTTTCCTGGATATAATCTATAATTTATACAAATGTACATTGATTAGTACCATAACCCTTTGAAATTATTAATGATACCCTCCCCGAGACGGCATTCCAACAACTACGTCGGGTAGAACCACGACAGTTGTTACGGAACCCTAAATCAATCGGGCAGCGTAACTATTATGAAACTAGGGTTATAATACTTACAACGGAGCAGAACCTCGCTAATTAGGGGTATAGTACCTGACTATAATAACTTTTCTACAGAAATTGAGATTTGAGATTGAAATGTGAGCGACGAAAAACGTAAACTGATGAGTTCTATTTATATTGCTGGATTCTGACTTCCAGGCGGCCCGCGTAAGGTAAGGCTAAGCCTTACGCGGCCCGCGTCAACCATCTGGTCAACATATAGCTTGTCCCGGTCATCCTCTAGACCGCCACGATGTCGACACGTGTCGGCATCTGGTGTATCCGCGTTTCATGAGCTATCGCGACCCGCGTCAAAGTAAGCCTAAGGCTTACGCGACCCGCTTGAACTAAAGAAGTCAGCGGAGTCAAAGTCTGGTCTTAATACGACCCGCGTGAGCTTGAGGTGGGATCCTACGCGGCCCGCCTCAGCTCTAATTTCATATTTTTATTTTATTTTTATAAACTATAACATATTTCGAGCTCGGTTTTCACACACGGAGCATAATATAAGACACATAAGGATATTTTAATGATATAATAGGGTATACAAAATATAATGAGGGTGTTGGTTTTACCGAGGGTTGGTACATTCTCCCCACCTTGTTTTAGAGCTCGTCCTCGAGATCTACTGGAATAAGTATGGATATTTTCTTTTCATTTCAGATTCAAGCTCCCATGTGTATTCTGGTCCTCTTTTGGAGTCCCACTTCACTTTGACTAGAACTAGTCGTTTATGCTTGAGATTCTTGACTTTTCTGTCTTCAATTTGTAGAGGCCTTTCTACAAACTTGAGTTGTTCATTTACCTCTATATCCTTAAGAGGTACTATCAGTGATTCATCAGCTAAACACTTTTTAAGATTGGATACATGAAACACATTATGTATTCCTGCCATTTCGTCTGGTAATTTTAGTTGATAGGCTACTGGTCCTATTCTTCGAATAATTTTAAAAGGTAGAATATACCTGGGACTTAGCTTTCCCCGTTTGATGAATCTTACCACTCCTTTCCAAGGAGAGACTTTCAACAACACTTTATCTCCTACCTGAAATTCCAATGGTTTGCGTCGGTTATTGGCATAACTCTTTTGTCGATCACGTGCTGCTTTTAGTCGTTCCTTGACTTGAATAATCTTGTCGGTGGTTTCTTGCACTATCTCAGGTCCAGATAGTTGTTGTTCTCCAATTTCTGCCCAACAAACTGGGTTCGGCACTTTCGTCCATAAAGTGCTTCGAATGGTGCAGCATTGATACTTGTGTGATAACTATTATTATAAGAAAATTCTATTAAAGGTAAATGATCATCCCAATTACCTCCAAAATCGATTACACAGGCTCTAAGCATATCTTCCATTGTCTGAATTGTTCTTTTGCTTTGTCCGTCTGTTTGTGGGTGAAAAGTTGTGCTTAGTTTTAATTTGGTTCCCATTGCCTTTTGGAAACTTGACCAAAAATGAGAGGTAAATCGACTATCCCTATCAGAAACAATTGATAAAGGAATGCCATGTAAAGAAACAATTTCATTTACATACAACTTAGCTAATTGTTCCATACTAATTGTTTCTTTCATTGGTAGAAAATGAGCTGACTTGGTTAGTCTATCTACAATCACCTAGATTGTATCATTTCCTTTCTTAGTTTTGGGTAATTTAGTAACAAAATCCATTGTTATTAATTCCCATTTCCAGACTGGCATTTCTAATTGTTGTAACAAACCTGAGGGTTTCTGGTGTTCAGCTTTGACTTGTGAACAAGTTAAACATTTAGAAACATAGGTTGCTATATCTTTCTTCATTCCTATCCACCAGAAATTTTTCCTTAAATCCTGGTACATTTTATCACTACCTGGATGCATCGTATACTTAGATTTATGGGCTTCTTCTAATATGCGATGACGTAGATTTCCTAATTTAGGTATCCACATTCTCTTTTCATGAAATCTCCAAATTTCATATATTCCTGGTTTTAATTCTTTTAGCATACCTTTTAATTTTTCAGAATCATCATTGATTACTGATTCTTGTGCTTTTCTTATTTGTTCATTTAAATCTACTTGTAGATTTAATTTAAGAAAACGTACCATTTTTGGTTTTTCTTGATACATTCGGCTTAAAGCATCTGCCACTACATTTGTTTTTCCTTCATGATACTGGATATCACAATCATAGTCACTAAGAAATTCCATCCAGCGTCTTTGCCTCATATTCAACTCCTTTTGTTTGAAAATATACCTTAAACTTTTATGATCAGTGAATACGGTAAACTTACTTCCATAAAGGTAATGTCTCCAAATTTTAAGAGCAAAAATTATAGCTCCTAATTCTAAATCATGGGTTGAATAATTCTCTTCATGATTCTTAAGTTGTCTAGATGCATAAGCTATAACCTTTTGTCGTTGCATTAATACACATCCATAACCTAATTTGGAAGCATCACAATAGACTACAAAGTCTTCAGTTCCTTCTGGTAATGCTAGTATGGGTGTGTTAGTTAATCTTTGCTTAAGAATTCTAAAGGCTTCTTCTTGTTTTAATCCCCATTCAAACTTAACAGATTTACAGGTTAGCTTAGTTAAGGGAATGGCTATTCTAGAAAAATCTTGAATAAATCTTCTATAATAACCGGCCAATCCTAAGAAACTTCTAACCTCAGTTGGTGACTCATGAATTTTCCATTTAGTAATTGCTTCAATCTTTGTGGGATCTACATGAATTCCTTCATGATTGACTAGGTGTCCAAGGAATTGTACCTGTTCTAACCAAAATCCGCACTTAGAGAATTTAGCATAAAGCTTTTCTTTTCTTAGTAGACTTAAAAGTGCGTGCAAATGCCTTGCATGATCCTCTTTATTCTTAGAGTAAATGAGAATATCATCTATAAAAACAATTATGAATTTATCCAAATATGGCTTACATATTCGATTCATCATGTCCATAAATGCAGCTGGGGCATTGGTTAAACCAAATGGCATGACAGTAAATTCATAATGACCATACCTTGTTCTAAATGCGGTCTTAGGAATATCCTCTTCCTGTACCTTTAATTGATGATATCCTGACCTTAAATCGATTTTAGAGAAAAATCGAGCTCCTTGCAGTTGATCAAACAGATCATCGATTCTTGGTAATGGATACCGATTCTTAATCGTAACCTTGTTTAATTCATGGTAATCAATGCACATACGCATTGATCCGTCCTTCTTTTTAACAAACAGTATCGGCGCTCCCCATGGCAACGAACTTGGCTGTATAAATCCTTTTTCTAATAATTCGTCTAATTGTTTCTTTAATTCTTGCATTTCTGCAGGTGCCAAACGGTAAGGTGCTTTGGCAATCGGTGATGTTCCTGGTATTAAATGGATTCTGAATTCAACTTCTCTGTCTAGAGGTTGCCCTGGCAATTCTTCTGGAAAGACATCTGAAAATTGAGATACTACTGGAATGTCTTTTAAATCTTTTCCTTTAGTGTTAGTGATTATGGAAATCAAATACACTATAGAACCTTTTCTTATACAACTTGCAGTTTGCATCACATATATGAATTTTGTGGATCTAGAGGGCTTATCTCCTTTAATTGTGATCGTTTTACCTTTTGGTGAATTTACTTGGATTAACTTTTGATCACATAAAATACTGGCTTTATTGGCTATTAACCAATCCATTCCTAAAACAACATCAAATCCTGCCAGATTCATGGGATAAAGGTTTGCAATAAATTTCTGATTTAAAATTTCTATTCTTGCTCCCTGGAAGATTTCAGAAATCCTAACGGTTTCTCCATTAGCTGTCTCTACTAAGCATTCTAGTGGTAGTTTAGTTAATGACTGATTTAGAAATTTGCAAAACGATGTATTAATAAAACTTTGGTTTGCACCAGAGTCAAATAATACTTTAGCAAAGACATCATTAACTAAAAACATACCAGCTATGACATCTGGAATCATTTTGGCTTCATCTGCAGTTAGAACAAATGCTCTAGCATTTTTAGTATTCTTGTTGTCTGTAGCTGGAGCTAATTTTGGGCAGTTTGGCTTGATGTGACCTTGTTCTCTGCAGTTGTAGTATATCCTGCTGTTTTTCTTCATGCAGTCTTCTTCCTTGTGTCCCGATATTTAACAAAAGTTACAGTACACAGAGCATCTTCCTGAATGTTTTCTTTTGCAATTCCTACAGTAGGGTGCAGAGGTAGATCCTACATTTCTCCCAAGGTTAGAATTTCCAGAACGAAATTCTTGAGTCAATTTCTGGGTTAGGTTTCTCCTTTGATCCTCTTCTCGGGTACGGACTAATTCATCAGTCAAGGTATTGGCTAGTTCTACAGCTTCTTCTATGGTTTGAGGTCTAGCTGCCTTGACTACATGTCTTATTTCTCCGATTAATCCCCAGATATAACGGGAAATTAACACTGGTTCTGGTGAAGCAAGAGTTGGTACTATTCTAGCATATTCAAAGAATATTTTAGTGTATCCCTTACTATCCACACCAGTCATCCTAAGATTTAGGAATTTGTTTGCTATCTGTTCTTTTTCATTGGGTGGGCAGAATTTCCTTTCTACCTTGTTTTTAAATTCTTCTCATTCCATATTGTAAGTTCTATCACTTCCTCTTGTCTGGAGGATAGTGTTCCACCATTCTAGTGCTGCATTCTTAAACAGATTAGAAGCAAATAATATCTTATCTTCTTCAGCACACTTACTTATTCTTAAGACTGCCTCAGTCTTTTCTATCCAGCATAAAGTTGCAATGGCCCCTTCATTGCCCGAGAATTCCATTGGTTTACAAGACCAGAATTCTTTATAAGAACAACCGTTAGGCACGGTTCTTCTTCTTTTGGGAATAGGCATTTGAAGTACTGGTCCATTGTTCACACTGTTTTCTGGTTCACTTGGTCGCTTACTGCTATGTTTACTTTTATTATCAGCATCTTTAACAGTTTGAAGAATAAAAGGCATTGCATCTATAATTCCCTGTGCTACTATGTGTTGGATAGCACTATTATCCACTTGATTGTTATTGTTATTGATGCTTGGATTTTCATTAACCACGTTAATGTTACTCTGGTTATCATTATTCAGATTTCCTTGATTTTCTTCGTCGGCCATCTGAATTTTAAACATTTACCAATAATTAATATCACAAGATAGTAAGTAATATAGTTGATCACATGACACGCAATCTAGTCAAAAAACGTAGATCATTGCTACTATACTCTTTTTCATATACTATGCGTCTATTACACACTAGTACAGAAATAAAGATTACAATACCAACAGAAAGAAATTAAACTAATAGTAATATGCATCCGTACACACGTATTTTATTTTATTATTTTTTATTTATTTATTATTATTATTATTATTACTACCATCGTTTCACCATCTCATTCACGGATATGGATTTATCCAAAAATCCATATTACGTTCATCGTATTTCCATACGAGACGTTCTCCCACCTGACGCATTCTCTCACTGCTTTCTAAAATTTCCTCCCCAAAAGTCCTAAGTTCTTGCACGTTTTCTACACTCGTTGGGGGTGCAGGTTCTCGGACTAGGTTTGGAATCTGTGGCGCTGGTTCCTGATATGGAGGGGTATGAGTTCGGAGATGGTAAGGATCCTCTAAAATTTCCCTAATATATTCATCATGGTAATAGGGATCAAAAGGGTCCATACCTGGGTAGGCTTCTATGTTTTGTATGGGTGGATAATCTTGAATAGGGTAACGTTGCACAAAGTCCCTATTGTTATCCCACCAGGGGTTATAATTCAGGTCTAGGGGATTCGGTGCAGGCACCCTAGGGATTTCTTCTGGGTTAAAGTCGTGCATCTCCACTTGATTGTCAGGATTTTCTATTTCCATGGGTTGTTCTGGGTTTTGTGGTTGTGGGGCTACTAATTGTTCCAGACTTGGGTCGGCAGCAGTTGTAGCTAGGATATGGAAATTAGCTAGGCTTCTATTAAGCATATCTTGAGTATGGGCATCTGTCTCTCGCTTAATAGCTGCTAAAGCCCTTTGCTGTTGCAATTTTCGCATTCTCTTCCTACGGGCAAAAGCTTCTTTACTGAACCATCCTCGTTTCTTATTAGGAAATGGTTCTTCAGATTGAGCTCTAAAGGCAAATATCCCATCTTCCTGATCAGCAGTATACCCAGAAAGGGCAGGTTGTGATGATGTACCTTCACTCCTAGGTGAATCAGATAACTGACGATTCACGTCTGATGGACCTTGATCACTCATACTGAAAACTAACAGATAGTCAAATAACACATAACAAATAATTACAGTTATGCACATGTTTTCCGTAATTTATTTCCTAACACAAATTTTAGAATTTAAGTGTCAGCAGAACACTTCTTTGGCTCAGACCAGTGGCTAGGCTCTGATACCACCTTCTGTCGCAACCCCCGACCCCTAATTCCCGGGAACGGGTGGACGCGAGCTCAGAGTTTGGTGGTATCAGTTTATTAAATCTCGCAGCGGAATTTACATCAGGACCGTAGTTAGAAAATGTTTATCAGAGTAAAACCACCATATTTGATATTAATAATAACATGGGCAAAACCCAAGTTTCTTATTACAATACATTTATAGGGACAAACCCTATTTTATTTAATTTAAAACATTGTTTCTTAGATAACTTTTATAGCCACTTATTTTCCAAGCCGACAGTGCTCTCGAGCTGGCTTTTTCCCAGTTGGCTTTCACATTGTGTTACCTGAAACATGTTTTAAAAATATTTTGTCAGCGGGAAATACTGGTAAGTGAATCCCAGTTTAATCAAGAAACATTTTATCAATTAACACAGTATTGAGAGCGATCACATTGTTTATGTCTACACAATTACTCATTCAGTACTGTCAATCCTTGACTTGTGGGTCATATTACACATTGGCTAACTCGTTGTCCAATGGTAACGTACTGTCATTCCGACTTACTACTCGCAAGTAATAAATTTTGTATACAAAACCCCATAATACCGGCAGTAATTGAAGAACTACAAAGACTCAATCACTGCTTAATCGCATTGTAAAATAATTAAGGTTTTGTAAAATATTACAAAAACATTAACAAAAAGAGGATAAACTCACATTGTTGTCTTAGGCTTTTCGTAAGGGTTTCCTGGATATAATCTATAATTTATACAAATGTACATTGATTAGTACCATAACCCTTTGAAATTATTAATGATACCCTCCCCGAGACGACATTCCAACAACTACGTCGGGTAGAACCACGACAGTTGTTACGGAACCCTAAATCAATCGGGCAGCGTAACTATTATGAAACTAGGGTTATAATACTTACAACGGAGCAGAACCTCGCTAATTAGGGGTATAGTACCTGACTATAATAACTTTTCTACAGAAATTGAGATTTGAGATTGAAATGTGAGCGACGAAAAACGTAAACTGATGAGTTCTATTTATATTGCTGGATTCTGACTTCCAGGCGGCCCGCGTAAGGTAAGGCTAAGCCTTACGCGGCCCGTGTCAACCATCTGGTCAACATATAGCTTGTCCCGGTCATCCTCTAGACCGCCACGATGTCGACACGTGTCGGCATCTGGTGTATCCGCGTTTCATGAGCTATCGCGGCCCGCGTCAAAGTAAGCCTAAGGCTTACGCGGCCCGCTTGAACTAAAGAAGTCAGCGGAGTCAAAGTCCGGTCTTAATACGGCCCGCGTGAGCTTGAGGTGGGATCCTACGCGGCCCGCCTCAGCTCTAATTTCATATTTTTATTTTATTTTTATAAACTATAACATATTTCGAGCTCGGTTTTCACACACGGAGCATAATATAAGACACATAAGGATATTTTAATGATATAATAGGGTATACAAAATATAATGAGGGTGTTGGTTTTACCGAGGGTTGTTACATTACGTACCTTTAAAGCACACCTTTTCCGCGTGTATCTCCTCCGGCGTGTCCACTTGACGTTCCGGATTCCTTGCCTAAAGAGTTCAATTCATAACAAGTTTAGAACTCTTTCATAAGCTTTAACGCATTATTTCTTAACATATTCAAATCTGCGTTTTACCCAACCTTTAACATCTTAACCCTCATTTAGGCGTTTTATCAAACACCTAGCGGGTCAGATTTCTACATGATCTAAACGAAGTTCATGACTTGAGTTTATCACCCTAATTAACTTCAATTAGACTATATACACATATTTTAACATCAACAATTTAGAGATTTCCTCATAATTTCAGTTTACACTAGAACAAGGGTTTTAATCCTAGTGTTTATCAAGTTCTACTAACATATTAATCACCCACTATGGTGATTTTGATCCATACAATTATCATGCAAGAATTTGACAAGAAATCATCTAGGGTTTGTCCCTAAACCTTATATCACTTCCAATTTCATGTTTACAACACGTAATTAAGCTCAACACTCAATTTCAATCACATGCAAGAATTTGGGTTGAATCAAAATGACCTAATTCGATATACCTTATGATCCTCTTGACGAGGTGATCACAATTCTATGTTCATATTTCGATTTCAACCTGATTTGAGCCTTCAATTTGAGAGTTTAGTAGAAGTTAGGGTTTTGAGAGTGGGGGTGTTGCCCTCTCCTGTTCTTGATCGACCAGACATCTCAATTGAGGTGTTTGGTTTTGTTTTTAATTAAAACTAATAATATAAGTTTCAATTGTAACAACATTGGCCCCTCCACTTTTGTTTAACATATAGTTTTGGTTATTTTAACCCTATTTCAAGTTATTTCTAGACTTGTAGTTAACTAGGTTATAATTTTCCTAGTTAATTAATTCTTGTTTATTTAAACTTTATAATTCTAATATAAAGTTTTATATTTCCGGGGTGTTACAAGTCCACCCCCCTTAAAAAGGGTTTCGTCCCCGAAACCGTATTACGTACCAAATAATATAGGGTAGAGCCGTTGTATTTCTTCTTCGGATTCCCATGTGGTATCCGCACCCTTCCTGTGTTCCCACTTAACCTTCACTTGGTTAATTACTTTGTTCCTCAAACTCTTCTCTTTACAATCTAAAATTGCAATTGGCTTTACTGCATAGTTGAGGCTGTTATCCATCTCGATGTCATCGTAGTGGATACGAGCGGTTTCATCTGCTAAACATTTTCGGAGATGTGACACGTGGAATGTGCTATGAATTCCACTCAACTCCTCGGGTAGTTCAAGACGATATGCTACCTTACCAACCCGTTCAGTGATTCTGAATGGCCCGGTAAACCTCGGGCTTAGTTTCCCCCCCCCCCCCCCGTTTTTTTTTAACCGGATAACACCTTTCCTTGGGGAAAACTTTTAGCATAACTATATCACCTATTTCCTATCCTTTGTCGCCTTTTTGATCGGGTTGTCCTTTGACCATTCATCCACTGAGTCCGTTAGCATACTTACTTCACGCTAGTCTTATATTGACAAGCGCTCTACATAGGTCATAACATTATTTTGACTATAACTTGTTTTATTGCCTAGACTAATTGGTCACCTTTTTACCTCATACCGCGTCATTCGGGTATGCTATATTGCCGTCATCAGCCCTTTGCGTGTTTATAATTTCATATCTAGTAACTCATATTACAGCATGGCTGTATTCTGTACCACTCTTGGGTCCGTGATCACATCACGTCATGTTTAGATTTTCGTCAGTTTTTCATTATTATGAATCTTCTTTTGAATGCATCGTCTTACACCTATCAGCGTTAAGGCTTATGTTCTTTAGTATTAACCATTTTCTAATTTCTCTCATAATATTTATATTTGTTAGAACATTGTTTCTTTACTAAAACTGAATTTTAGTTTAATGTTTTTATCTTTAACACATGTCGATTAATCATATCAAGGTAATGACGACAAGGATTATTATTCTGCGTTATCATTTTACGCGAGAAATCATAATTGGTTCCCACGCTTTATATTATAGGCCCAATGGTCATTTCGGTTCCGTTGACCTTTATATTGTTTATAACCTGAAGGTTATGGTGATCCCATGGATCATCTTCTATTCATATCTTTATTTAATTGCATAAGTATACATATGGCGTCAAAGCATCTCCTTTTTGTATTTCGAATAAATGACTTTTGTTTTCAAAATTCATTTGACCTTAACCATAGTCTAAAGCTACACTTATTTTCTTTCGGATTATTTTTCCGACTCTATGACTTCTTATGTGTCCTTCGCGTCGGTTTATTTTATTCATACCGTTATTTGGTTTATGCCCCTATTTCCTTTCAACCCGTTACCCGGGTTCTTGATCTTGATGTTTTTAACACTTCGGTTTCATTGGTTTGCATTTTCCCTTCCATACTCTTTTATGACCTATCTCATAGATTCAGTAATATTTCACGCTTTCTTTATCCAGGTTGCGCTTTCTTGGGATATCAGCTACTATACTTTATTCAACCTGCCCAACATTAAAGTAGTTGAACATGACTATCGAAATTTCTGTTTTTGGAAAATTTTATCGTCTTCTTAGTCATAACTCTTAATCCGAGTCTTTTGACTTTTAATTCGCATTCTCGACTGTTGGTTACGCATTTATCTGAAAACATACCTATCAATTGGGTATTTTATCGATATTATTTTCATAGCAACCTTTACGGCATTCATTAAGACTTTGTTTCTCGATTTATCTGGTCGTATCAGTAAAATCCACCGCTTTTACTCAACCAAGTCTTTTATTCTTTCACTCGTCTGGTTTGACTTGTTCGTGTGAGTTCCATCCCCTATGACAGTCAACTTTATCCTTATGCCTTGACATTCTAAATTGTCGATTTATATTTTTTTACTTGATTCTTATCTCTTCCCTTGGGCTCATTATCTTAATGTAATATGCTCCCATTATCCGGCTTCCGTTTACTTTTATTATCAAGCACTTTACTTAATTAATCCGTACACCACCTTTCTTTTGTCAGCGACCCTTAGGTCTGTTTCTTTTACTAATGTCCCGAAGGCCCATGTCTCAAGTCTTATTTGGTAAAACTACTGCTATTGTTATTTGGCTTTTGGGGTTTACCCGTCCTTATTCTAATACTTTCATAACGTTTATTTTACTAATCTTTTATATAATCACATCCATCGCTGTGATCATCCTTCCTCATAAAGGTTTGATTAATAATGTGTTATTTGGATGGTTACTGTTATGGGTGAAATTCTGAGCCCATATCCTGAGAAATATCTTGGGTTATATCTTGGTTATATGATATATGTTCACATCCGGGATGCTGATTCAGGATATTGGTAACATCCTGAATGGTATCCTTAGGATCACTAACGGGTTATGTGCAGGTACACGGGTTAGAAGCTAGCAACGTTCACAAGGACTCATTCCGCGGAAGACTCGGTCCAAGTCGTTCAAATAAAGACGTTGAAGCTGCATTACTCGGTCTACAACGTTAAGAATGGAATATTCGGAGCATCCCATATTTATAGGAATTTTCGTTTGTAATTCGTTACTATAAATAGGTAGGTATATCAGATCGAATAGGACGTCACATCAACATTCACTACACTCTTACACTTGTTCTCTAGCAATTTTCATTTTCGCACAAAAGCGTTGTAACACTTAGCGATCTGGTCAATATCCTGCACTGTATCCTGACGTTTAAAGTAATAAGAAGAACAAGGCAGCTGCGATTGTCAGCTCCCGAGGTTTTATGCCGGCGATCTAGATTGATCAAGGGCTTTCCTCGTATATCTCGTGTCACGCCCTTTACTTTTTGCTCATTGTTTGATCGTAGATACAGCTCAATATCCTGAGCCGTATCCTGAATACTGTTTTTCCAAACAACTTAACCAGCATATTTTCAACACACTTTTTAGCACACTACCTCACTTAACTAATTTGATCACTTAATTGCTTCAGTAATTTTTGACCAAAACAATTTGGCGCCCACCGTGGGGCAAGTGGTGCTCTCTTTACTAAAAATCTTTGTGAAATCATTAATCGGTTTTCTGTTTTCAAAACTTTTTGCCACATTGTTTACAATGGCCTCAAGATCAAACATGAGTTCCTCCACTGTGTCTGCTACAACTTCTGCTACTACTGGTCCGGTGCTTCCACCACCTCCTCCAAGGATGCAGTCTTCTTCACAACCTCAGGATATTATCCCTACTCGGAGTATTCAGGGATCTGCTCCCATTTTAACTTCTAATGATGAAATTCTAACCTTATTTGGAAGTGTGCAGGAACAAATGAGGCAGCAACAGGAAACAAACCAAATGCTGTTGAGGGAAATACAACTCCTGAAGTCTGATTCGAGCAGATCTGCTGAGGATATCGTCACTCCATTACAACCCAGAACTTTGAACTTCAGTTCGGCTGTGTACACTGAGGATAATAGGGGGAATATTGTGCCCAGCCTTCCTCAGAATCATACTCCTGAAATACCCTCCTCGGTCAGAATGTCAACCATGAGGAGCTCAGGATATGCTTCAGGATATGGGCAGAATTCTCAGACGGGTAACGTGTCAAATAATAATAATACCCATGCTGCTAACAATAGTGGATTTTTGCAGGATACAGGTGTAACATCAGCATTTACTAGGGAGCATCAGAAGTTGAAGGACATGATATCCAGTGTACCTGGAGTGGTCCAGCCAATCCCGGAAGTGTCCCAAGACAGCCGCAGGATATCTCGCTTTGCATATCCTATCTGTGATGCTGAGATTCCAAATAGATTTCAAACCCCCAACATGAAGCTTTATGATGGAACTACGGATCCTGAAGAGCATATTGCCCAGTATAGGGAAAGAATGGAGATTAACCCTATCCCTCCGGAGCTCAAGGAAGCATGCTTGTGCAAGGGTTTTGGTTCTACCTTAACAGGATTAGCCTTGAAATGGCTCCTAAATGTTCCTCCTCATTCGATTACATCATTTGCTCACCTAGTGAATTTATTTAATAGTCAGTTTTCTTGTAGTAGAAGCTTTGAAAAACTAACAAGTGACCTCTACAGGATAACACAGGGGCCTCAAGAATCCCTAAGGGATTATGTGAACAAGTTCAGCCGGGAATCCTTAGACATTCCGCATCTTGATGTTGCAACAGCTGTGCAAGCTTTCAAGATGGGGCTGCAAAAAGATTCTCAATTTTACCAAGACCTTGTAATGAACCCATGCAGGAACTTGGGTGAAGCTCGAAACAGGGCCCTAAGATATATTCGATTGGAGGATGACAGAAAGATGCAAGAGAGGATGAACTCATCCAACACCTATGAGTCAACTAACAGGAAGTCAGAATCCTCATTTAAGCCATATCGCTCTAAGCCATATGGTAGAAATGAAAACAAGAAAGTGAATGCTATCGAAGACGAGGATCCTGAAGAATATCCTGAATTATCTGAATATTGCTTTTCTGTTAACATTCCTGAATTGATGTATGCCATGCAGGGTTTAGGAGACAAGGCTAGGTGGCCTCGAAAGAATCAACAAAAAGCCGATTGGAAAGATAAGTCAAAATGGTGTGCCTTCCACGAAGATTTCGGACATGTAACTGAGGATTGCATTGCTCTAAGAAAAGAAATAAGCTATCTTCTAAGCAAGGGATATCTGAAAGATCTCTTAGGAAGAAAGAAGAATAAGGGTCAGGATACTGAGAAGGATCCTGAGCGAGCAGCGTCACCTCCCGCGGATGCCAAGATAATCAACTTTATTTCGGGAGGATCCGACATTTGTGGGACTTCGTATTCGGCGGCGAAGAGACATGCAAAAGAAGCTAAGGCCAAAAGGGGAGACAAACCTGTCAAGATGACTACCCTCACAACTGACAAAGTGATCACATTTGATGCTGATGACAGGGATACTGTCCAGGATCCTCATCATGATGCTCTGGTAATAACATTATATGTGGCTAACCATTTTGTACGCAGGATATTGGTTGATAATGGCAGCTCCGTCAACATAATCCAACTAGAGACTCTGAAGAGAATGAATGTATCTCCGATGGATATCACTTCGAAGTCCACCATGCTTGTTGGGTTCAGTGGAGAGGCTAGGAACACAGTGGGAGAGATAAAGTTACCAGTATATGTTGAAGGAGTCAACTCGATACAACGTTTCTGTGTGATGGATTCTCTATCCTGCTATAACATCATACTGGGAAGACCATGGATTCACGATATGAAGGATGTGCCATCAACATATCACCAATGCATCAAGATCCCTACCCCTTGGGGAGTTGTCAAGGTTGATAGTGATCAGCAGGAGGCGAAAGAATGCTACTCATCTTCGATGAAATCCTCAACCAAGCCTAGTACAGCATAGCAATTAAAGATGCGGGCCCAGGATATCGTGGAGGATTCGGAGCAGGATGTGAAGAAAATTATCCTAGATCAGGATAATCCTGATATCTCGGTGCCCGTAGGAACCAATATCCCTCAGGATATTGAAGAGCAGTTAACTAACTTTTTGAAATGCAGGATGTCAACGTTTGCATGGAAGCATGAGGATATGACAGGTATATCCAAAGACATTATCACTCACAAGCTTGGAATTGACAGATCATTCAAGCCTGTTCAGCAAAAAAGAAGGAAATTTGCTCCTGAGCGGAATACGATTATCCAAGAGGAAGTTGAAAGATTGTTGAAGTCCAGGATGATCAGAGAAGTCAAGTTTCCAAGATGGCTAGCAAACGTAGTCGTGGTACAGAAGAAAAATGGGAAATGGAGAGTCTGTGTAGACTACACAGACTTGAACAAGGCTTGTCCTAAAGACCCATTTCCTCTTCCTCACATTGATGCAATGGTAGATGCTACTGCCGGGCATGAAATGTTGACCTTCATGGATGCATTGTTCTCGAAAGTATTAAGGACAGGATATTATTGGCCAACGATGAGGAAAGATGCTGCAGAATATGCTCGAAGGTGTGATGCATGTCAAAGGCATAGTAACATACTACATCAACCAGCTGAACCACTATATCCTGTAGCTTCCCCTTGGCCATTCATGAAATGGGGGATGGATATAGTTGGGAAGTTACCAAAAGCTCCGGGAGGAAAAGTCTTTATGCTAGCAATGACGGATTATTTCTCTAAGTGGGTTGAAGCTGAAGCATTTGTTCAAGTTAGAGACCAAGAAGTAGTATCCTTCATAAAGAGGAATATCCTGACCAGGTTTGGGGTACCAGATGAAATCATTTGTGATAATGGGTCCCAGTTTATAAGCAAGAGGACTACTGACTTTTGCAAGAGTTGGGGAATCAAAATGATCACGTCTACTCCGGTACATCCTCAAGCGAATGGACAAGCTGAATCCTCAAACAAGATAATTGTCAATAACTTAAAGAAGATACTTGGAGCCAAAAAAGGAAGATGAAGATAATTGTTATGGGTGAAATTCTGAGCCCATATCCTGAGAAATATCTTGGGTTATATCTTGGTTATATGATATCTGTTCACATCCGGGATGCTGATTCAGGATATTGGTAACATCCTGAATGGTATCCTCAGGATCACTAACGGGTTATGTGCAGGTACGCGGGTTAGAAGCTAGCAACGTTCACAAGGACTCATTCCGCGGAAGACTCGGTCCAAGTCGTTCAAATAAAGACGTTGAAGCTGCATTACTCGGTCTACAACGTTAAGAATGGAATATTCGGAGCATCCCATATTTATAGGAATTTTCGTTTGTAATTCATTACTATAAATAGGTAGGTATATCAGATCGAATAGGACATCACATCAACATTCACTACACTCTTACACTTGTTCTCTAGCAATTTTCACTTTCGCACAAAAGCGTTGTAACACTTAGCGATCTGGTCAATATCCTGCACTGTATCCTGACGTTTAAAGCAATAAGAAGAACAAGGCAGCTGCGATTGTCAGCTCCCGAGGTTTTATGCCAGCGATCTAGATTGATCAAGGGCTTTCCTCGTATATCTCGTGTCACGCCCTTTACTTTTTGCTCATTGTTTGATCGTAGATACAGCTCAATATCCTGAGCCGTATCCTGAATACTGTTTTTCCAAACAACTTAACCAGCATATTTTCAACACACTTTTTAGCACACTACCTCACTTAACTAATTTGATCACTTAATTGCTTCGGTAATTTTTGACCAAAACAGTTACCTATACCCAAGTTTCCAAATTTGCATTTATTGATTCTTTGTTATTCATAGTAGCGAATAACACGTATCATCCATTTGGTTTCTTTCTCGAGGATATGTTTGGTCCGAGTCGTAATTCTCATCTTTAACCTTAATCCTATTGTAACTATAACAAAATCAATTCGTTTCGTTTTATTATTCCATATCATTGTATGAAATTTATCCACATCGTTTATTTATGTAACAAAGTTTCTGCATATTTTATTTGGTTTGGCCAAGTCTATAACCTTGTCCTTATCGTCTATTTTATTGCAAATTTCCGGGTTCGGGTGTTATTACACTCCTTCCCAATACGTCAGTTATTCACTTTATTAAGTTCCCGGGTTCGAGTGTATGCGCACTCATTCCCACGACTATATTGACCGTGATTACTTTTGCCTTGGTTTCACGTGCTTACCATTGTTTATTTTCTTATGCATATACATTTCTTTCACATAATTCGCCCGTTTCACTACTCATGTATGCCCCTATGCAACTATTGTTCACACTAGTATTGAATAAAATTTATAGTGAAATTAAATTTGTAATAAGTATACCTGGAACAACATCAGATTCAGCTTTAGCCTTCGCGGCTATCGTGTGGGAAGACCTTGTCTTCTCTTTCGGGATATCAGGCTTTAATTTCTTTACGGGTCTTGGGTCCATATCCGACTCACTCCCGTCATCTTTTTCTTGTGAGAGACTATCTTTTAATTCAGTCATCATATCCTCTACTGCTAGCAAAATTGTGGTTTGTAGTCTCTCGGCGAATTGCGGTAGACTGGCTTCTATTGCCTTTCCGACTTCCTCAGAAATTTTAGCTTCCATCTCTTCAGTTAATTGAGATGCTAATTCACTCTCGGTTACACCGGACATTTCTTTCATCTGTTCGGTGACCTTCGGCACCGTATCATTATCGTTGCCTTCATCAGTCATCTTGAATCTGAATGTTTATATTAATTGTTAAACATTTCATTTTGTATCATTTGTATCTTTCGCTTTGGTTTAGCCAAGTTCACTACTTGCTTTAACCGTTCACTTTTGGTGCACTTTCCGGGTTTGAGTGAGTTAACACATTTTTCCCATGCACATTAACTCACATCTCATTTCTTACATAAGATAAAATCTACTAAAATAATAAATTAATTCTTACCGGACAATTGATCAAGCTTGAACCGAACACTTTGTTGACAACCTTAAGCTCTGATTACCAACTTGTAACACCCATCCAATTATTACTTGAATTTAATAAAACATTCATACGATTTATATAAAATGTGTCTAAATTAAATATAGTTACCCAAAACAAGGTTCCGAGTAATCAAAACTAGTAAACCAATGACTAGTTAAAACATTCATGACCTGATTTGCAAGTTATTTACATTCAAGGAAATAGAAACATTGTTTAACAAAGTTATGAAATCGCGGAAGCTTCAAAAGTTGTGTTCGGTTCTTCAAAAGCTTGCTTGATCGCCATCCGTACACTTGCAAGACCTAGAAACTGAAATGTTTTTAACAAAAACTAATATTAGAGTTCTTAGAAATAATACATAATCGAAACTACGCTTGAAACGGATTCGATTAGCTAGGGTATCAAAGAATCAACAAAACTTTTTGGGTTCTACCGTAACTTACGGTATCTACCGTAAGTTACGGTAGCTCCTGGATAATAATGGTCTGCCGTAAGGCAGTACTGAACCGCCGTAACAAATTTGTTCTCCACCGTAAGTTACGGTGGATACCGTAACTTACGGTGGACTCTGGATATTTATGTTTTTCCATTTATTCATTTTACTCAAACCCGGATCTTCGGATTTCTCATTCTAACAAACCATCTCACAAATTTTCTCGTATTCTAATATAACTTTTATTTACAATAACAAAAAAACTGAGTAATCATGTTACCATGCATTACCATGCATTATTTGGTTATTCGACCCGTTTGGCTCATCTACGGAATCCTCCATTACGATGACTACCAACGAGGTTCCAACCAATCCTGGACCTATTATTCAATTTAGCGAACTTTATCGCTTTAAATCAACACAATCTTTATTCTACAATTCGACTACACATATGCCAATTATCAAAATTACTCAATGTAACGAGTTAAGTTACATACTTGCATAATTCATCAACATTGGTATCTAACCATAATTACCCATTCCCGGGCTTGTCAATCTTAGTGTTTCACATCCACTCCATGGATTACGTTTTTATAACTCAGTCATAATGAGTGACGTTTTAGTCACTTCAACACTTACAAATTCAACCTTTGTTTGACCCGTTTGGTTGTTTAATGGAAACCACCATTTTACAACATACCAAACTTGTTCTAATCAACATTCAACCCATTTACTCATCTAGTGATCTTCGTCACTTCAACTAGACATCCAAATTCATACACCATTCTAAATTCAAGTCTACTAGTAAAAATACATAACAAACATAACGTAACGGAACCGTGGTTACGTACCTTTAAAGCACACCTTTTCCGCGTGTATCTCCTCCGGCGTGTCCACTTGACGTTCCGGATTCCTTGCCTAAAGAGTTCAATTCATAACAAGTTTAGAACTCTTTCATAAGCTTTAACGCATTATTTCTTAACATATTCAAATCTGCGTTTTACCCAACCTTTAACATTTTAACAATCATTTAGGCGTTTTATCAAACACCTAGCGGGTCAGATTTCTACATGATCTAAACCAAGTTCATGACTTGAGTTTATCACCCTAATTAACTTCAATTAGACTATATACACATATTTTAACATCAACAATTTAGAGATTTCCTCATAATTTCAGTTTACACTAGAACAAGTGTTTTAATCCTAGTGTTTATCAAGTTCTACTAACATATTAGTCACCCACTATGGTGATTTTGATCCATACAATTATCATGCAAGAATTTGACAAGAAATCATCTAGGGTTTGTCCCTAAACCTTATATCACTTCCAATTTCATGTTTACAACACATAATTAAGCTCAACACTCAATTTCAATCACATGCAAGAATTCGGGTTGAATCAAAATGACCTAATTCGACATACCTTATGATCCTCTTGACGAGGTGATCACAATTCTATGTTCAGATTTTGATTTCAACCTGATTTGAGCCTTCAATTTGAGAGTTTAGTAGAAGTTAGGGTTTTGAGAGTGGGGGTGTCGCCCTCTCCTGTTCTTGATCGACCAGACATCTCAATTGAGGTGTTTGGTTTTGTTTTTAATTAAAACTAATAATATAAGTTTCAATTGTAACAACATTGGCCCCTCCACTTTTGTTTAACATATAGTTTTGGTTATTTTAACCATATTTCAAGTTATTTCTAGACTTGTAGTTAACTAGGTTATAATTTTCCTAGTTAATTAATTCTTGTTTATTTAAACTTTATAATTCTAATATAAAGTTTTATATTTCCGGGGTGTTACATATATATTAGATTATCTTAATATCTCTTAAATAAAAACAATATAACTACTTGAACTTCCTGATAGCATTAATCTTAGTCTGTTACATAAATTGATAATAGGGTTGTTCATAAACCCGTTTGAAACCGACATAACCACCCAAACCAAAGAAAGTCTGCTATTTCGGACATAGATAGTGAATAAAACCGAACCGATGATCCATTTATATTAGACGGGGTCGAAATATATGAAGTTCAAGAGTCACTCAGAAGATAGTTGATGTTGAAGCTGTAGCGAACTCCCCAAATATGCAGCAGTTTTTAGAGAATTTTAAAGCCAATCTATAGCTTTAAACCTTCTCATAGCTACAAAAAATGAAAAAAAAATCATACGTAATACATGACGTTGCAAACACGGGTCGTTTAATGTGATATATAATCATTATAAAAGCTTATAACCATTATAAAAGCTTAACGAACATATAAATGATATAAGAATTACCAGGATCAAGCATGTCCAGGAACATCAAGCTCAGCAAGCACGTTAATTCCCCTTCTTTGATTATAACTGTACAATATAACAAAATTAAAGAAATGCACTTTTGAGTAATAGATACTCTGATATATGGAAATCAAAATTATAATTTACTTGCCTCACAATTTCGGCTGCAGCCGCCATTGTATAGCGTTTTGGTCTTGAATAAGCAACTTTCCACAGTTTTTGGAATGAAAGTATTTCCAACGGGAAAGATTGATGATCTACAATGTGCCAGTGTAGAACGTTCTTATATAATAATACACAAAATCATTTATATTATACTTCTTCGGTACCTTATTTCCAATCTTATCAATAAAAACATTAATATGTTGTTTCTAAAAATTCCAAAATGTTGTTTAAAATCATTACAAGATTGTTCAAAGATGACCAAAAAGAAAAACTCTGTTTAAAAGAGTAAACCACTCTTTTAGTTGTTCAAACATCTGTTTTCTCCACAAAACACTGTTTTAACCCAACAGTGGTTTCAAACATTTGTTTTCATCCATTTGTTGACCCAACAGTAGTTTCAAAACAATGTTTTAACCCAAAACAGTTGTTTCACTTTTTTATCCAAAAAACACTGTTTTAAACGAACAGTGGTTTCAAACATCAGTTTTCATCCATCTGTTGACGAAAGTCAACAGATGTTTCAACCACTGTTTTACTTTCTAACATCTGTTCACAACAAATATAATTAACTGGTAATCCGCATAAAGGTTAAAAATAGCAAGTAATTAGCAAAAACCCTAATCGAGAGTATCAACAGAGTATATACACAAAAGAATCATGAAGAGAACAAATTACCTCATCTTCTTCTTCCAAAGGATCATACAACCCAACGCCATAAGCGGTTTGGCCTGCCCAAATTCCTTTTTCACCTACTCGGTCACTGATATTATAAACAATTTAGATGTCAACTTTGAACATATATGCTTCAAAAGTAGTAAAACCTTTAAACTACTCATCATAAGATAACAATACCCCTTTCTTTTCTCTTTTGGTTGGTTAATCTAATTCTCCCATACACATACATACTTTCTCGTCAACTTTCTCTTATTCGAGCATTTCTAATTGAACTTTGGTTCAAATATAAAATGAGTAAGTTTTATACCTACGTGTTATAATAAGTCAACCGGGCATATTGATGAAGCATTCCTTGATCTACCACGTGCAACTGGCTGTAGATAATACTCTTGCTCTGGTTGCTCAATAGCTGAGGACATATCATAAAGCCTACAATAACGGTCATAAATTACAGTTAAATGAAAATATCAATGAGACCTGAAAACTGAACCAAACTGTTGGTTTAGAGTGTAGACCTGAAAACCGAATCTGAACATAGAATTCCAAGATGAGTATCACTATAACGATGCCATGATACTTTTAAAGTTCGTATGGCATTATTCTTGTTGAGGTAGAGATCTGAGCCAACGAATACTGTTTTGCTCACTCCATCTTTAATCCTATGCCACCAAGGCTGCGTATAACCAGTCGATTAAGTAACAATCCTCACTCTATCTTCACTATTTCGCTCTTCATCTTGAGTTTTTATTGGCATTATTCTTAAATCCACTGCTCGATTTCCCAAAAACATGATTATTGAACAAATAATCACATACAAACTCATAATTACAGTCATCGATTTATATCAAATTATGCTCTAAATTTGAACAACAAATATAAGACCCTAACTGAAACTGGAAAAAAAAACTAAAAGCGAAAAATATTAAAAGAAACATAAAAAGTGTACCTTTTGGGAGTAAACTAAGATGGAGTAGGCTCAGAAAAATCACTCGAATCTAAGAAACATATTTATTGATGTTGTAACACCCCAAAAGTCGTATATGAAAATATGACGAAATAAGTAATTATGAATGTAATTGTCGTTAGAATGGTAACTAGAATTATTAACATTGTTAAAGGGGTAAATAGGATTTTACCCTAAAAGAATGCATTTTGGCCATAATAATATAAACATCTAAACATGAGGGGTTAAATTGTAATGAATGGAAAGATTAAATGTAACACCCCAATTTCTAAGTCTTAACGTGCTGCATTAGGTTCCGGATTAAATCATGACAAAAATAAAATGACTTATTTATTAGAGAAGTGTTTGTCAAAAGTGTGAATGCACATTTAAAGAGACTCGTACAAAAATCTCAAGAAACGCTCGTTTTATGCAAATCTGGAAGTTTCGGGTTGAAAATGTCAAAACTATTGAACTAAGAAGGACCAAGGGTGATAAGTGGCAAACTTTAATACCCTAAAACATGTTAGGGCCGCCTCCATCTCCCTCACATTGATAATTTTCGGTTTTGGGAGCTAAGGAAGAGAGAGAAGAGAGAAATCCCGTTTTTGAAGTTTATAACAGCAAAGATCAGATGATTCCTGAAGATCTAACCGTTGGATTGAGCTCAAATTTGGAACTAGTCTTCACCACACATATACGAATATTTTAACCGTTGGGATCGTCATTTAGAGGCTTGGAGGTTGGATATTTACTGCCCTGAACAGAACAGCTTGCTGGAAGGGTTTCTGACGGCTGTTTGGTCTTTCCGGCAACAATAGCGACTGTTTCCAGCTCAAACAACAAGTGTTATGTTTAGATCTTGAAAATAGGGTTCCATAGACACCTGAATCACCCGGATCGGAGTTCGGATGACCAAGTTATGGGCTCGACAAGTTTGTTTCGCATTTCGTTACAAGATTTTCTTACAAACCGGTTTAGGACAGCGTGTCCGCAAAGGTATGACCCCGTACAAATGTTGACTCGGTAATATTTAATGTTATGAGATGTACAAATAATATCGGGGATGAAGTTCTAAACTATTTCTCGGTAACTCATTATTTGGTGGATTGAAGTGAAACCTTAGAGAGGGTGATGAAGATGGCGACAAGGGTGAAATCCCATGTCCAAATCTTGGTTTAACATGTTGCATGAGCATAACTAATATGTATTCTTGCTATTTGAATTATCTTGGTATGCATCAAACATGATTTTATGCAAGAACTAGGAAGACTATGTATAAAATACTTGTACATTGTGTTTAAATGATTTTGTGCACGCCAAGTGTTAATGAAAAGCCAATTTTATCCTACTAGATGAAATTGTATGCTATCTTATGGTAATAGACATGAAATGTGATGTTGTATGATATCTCCGGATGATACTTGAATGATTACTTAACTAGAATGAAATGACGAAATTGTTCTAAGTAAAGGTTGGTGAATCTACTAGTAATGGTCTATGGCATTATGAATTGTAAATTGTATGTATTGTTATGTAATCATTGGTAATTATGCATGTATGAATGTATTTAATTTAATGTATGGTGGAATGTGTACTATAACACATGTATGTGGTATATAGAACCATGTGTAGAATTTCTCGATGTATGAATAAAGTAATTGATAATATGAGTTATAACGTTTGCTAATAATGACATGTAAACGTGGACATGAAAGGATAGGTACATGCCATTTTGGGCGCGAACTTGGGAGGCAACGGGACGGACATATGTAATACGTATCAACTACTTATGGGTCAAGGTAAGTGCTTCTGGCAATTAATAGTTGTATGCATGAATATAGATTTATTGTTTGCAGGTTCTTGTACTTGTATACATAGAACATCTTGTGGTTTAATGATGAACTTATTTATAGAATATTAAAGTAAGAAATGTTAAATTGGAGGTATTCATAGGAGAATACCATGGACAAGGGAATCATAATGTCACAACCCCCGATCCCTTATCTGTCCCGGGAACGGGCGGTCGTGAGCCAGTTTCGGTGGTATCAGTTTTATTTAGTCTTGCAGCGGAATTTACATCAGGACCGTAGTTAGGAAATGTTTATCAGAGTAAAACCACCATATTTTATAATATTAAACAAATGGGATGAAACCCAAGTTCATAGTACACACGTTTTCATAGGAATAAATCCTATTTTATTTAATAAAAACATCTATTTTATTTTAGGTAATTTTATTGCCACTTTTCCAAGCCTTCAGTGCAGTCCAGCTGGCTTTTATTGGCTTCACACTAAGTTACCTGAAACACGTGTTTTAAAACATTTTATCAGCAAGAAATACTGGTGAGTGAATCCCAGTTTAATCAAGTTTAAATAAAAATTCACAGTGAACAGTATTGAGGGCGATCCCGCAATTATATTTGTTTACAAGACATCACAATTAACATCCATGGTACTGTCGAACCCGACTTGTGGACATGTTACTCCTTGACCAGGTGGTAACAAATTTTGTATACAAAACCCCAACATACTCATCATAATTGTATGCTTACAAATACTCAATAACTGTTATTCGCATGGAAAAGTATTCAAGGTTTTGTAAAAACATTTAACAAAAGAGTTACAAAAAGTGGATCAACTCACAAAAAGGTTTACACAAAATAAGGATTACTCACATTGCTATCTTAGACTTCGCGTGAGGTTTTCCTGGGTATAATCTATAATTTATACAAATGTACATTGATTAGTATCATAACCCTTTGAAAATATTAATAATACCCTCCCCGAGACGGCATTCCAACAACTACGTCGGGCAGAACCACGACAGTTGTTACGGAACCCTAAATCAATCGGGCAGCGTAACTATTATGAAACCGGGGTTATAATACTTACAACGGAGCAGAACCTCGCTAATTAGGGGTATAATACCCGAAATATCATGTCTCTACTACAGAATTTCGAGATTGAAAGAAAGAATGAACGATTGAAAGTGAAATCCGAAGCCTGCTATTTATAATTGTGAAATCTCGTCCTGTCGCGGCCCGCGTAAAACCCAAGGGTCCTTTACGCGGCCCGCGTCAACATCGGTCAACGGTGTAGCTTAGTCCGGTCATCAAGTAGACTTGACACGATGTTGACACGTGTCGGCTTCTGGTGTAATCGCATGTGATGATCTGTCGCGGCCCGCGTCAAATACCTATACACCCTTACGCGGCCCGCTTCAACTAAAGATGTCAGCGAAGTCAAGTCCAGCCTTGATACGGCCCGCGTAAACTAAGGGTAGAGTATGTTGCGGCCCGCCTCAACCCTATATTTCTTATTTTTGATTTATTTTATAAACTATAACATAATTTGGGCTCGGTTTTCATATACGGGGTGTAATATAAAACATATAAGGGTATTTTAACATATAACAGGGTGTCGGAATTTATTCAAGGGTGTCGATTTTCTGGAGGGTTGTTACATTCTCCCCACCTTAATTTAGAGCTCGTCCTCGAGATCTACTGAAATAAGTGAGGATATTTTCTTTTCATTTGTAGAAAATGAGCTGACTTGGTTAACCTATCTACAATCACCCAGATTGTATTATTTTCTTTCTTAATAAACTTAAAAGTGCGTGCAAATGTCTTGCATGATCCTCTTTACTCCTAGAGTAAATTAGAATATCATCTATGAATAATTATGAATTTATCCAAATATGGCTTACATATTCGGTTCATCATGTCCATAAATGCAGCTGGGGCATTGGTTAAACCAAATGGCATGACAGTAATTTCATAATGATCATACCTTGTTCTAAATGCGGTCTTAGGAATGTCCTCTTCCTGTACCTTTAATTGATGATATCCTGACCTTAAATCAATTTTAGAGAAAAATCGAGTTCCTTGTAAACAAATCATCGATTCTTGGTAATGGGTACCGATTCTTAATCGTGACTTTGTTAAATTTACAGTAATCAATGCACATACGCATTGATCCGTCCTTCTTTTTAACGAATAATATCGGCGCTCCCCATGGAAACGAACTCGGTTGTATGAATATTTTCTTCAACCATTCTTCCAATTGTTTCTTTAATTTCTGCATTTTGGCGGTTGCCAAACGGTAGAGTGCTTTGGCAATTGGCGATGTTCCTGGTAGTAGGTGAATTCTGAATTTTAACTTCTCTGTCTGAAGGTAGTCATGGTAATTCTTCTGGAAAGACATCTGAAAACTAAGATACTACTGGAATGTCTTTTAGTTCTTTTCCTTTAGTGTTAGTGATTATAGAAATCAAATATACTATAGAACATTTTCTTATAGAACTTGCAGTTTTCATCACAGAGATGAATTTTGTGGATCGAGATGGTTTATTTCCTTTAATTGTGATTTACTTGAATTGACTTTTGATCACATAAAATACTGGCTTTATTGGCTATTAACCAATTCATTCTTAAAACAATATCAAATCCGGCTAGATTCATTGGATAAAGGTTTGCCCTAAACGTTTGGTTTAAAATTTCTATTCTTGCTCCCTGCAAGATTTCAGAAATCCTAATGGTTTCTCCATTAGCTGTCTCTACTAAGCATTCGTGTGGTAGTTTAGTTAATGATGGATTTAGAAATTTGCAATACGAAGTATTAATAAAACTTTAGTTTGCACCAGAGTCAAATAATACTTTAGCAAAGACATCATTAACTAGAAACGTACCAGCGATGACATCTGGAATCATCTTGGCTTCATCTGCAGTCAGAACAAATGCTCTAGCATTTTTAGTATTCTTGTTGTTTGTAGCTGGAGCCAGTTTTGGACAGTTTGGCTTGATATGACCTTTTTCTCCACAGTTAAAACACAATCCATTACTGGATTTCCTCCTGCAGTTCTCTTCATTGTGTCCTGGTGCTTTGCAGAAATTGCAGTGGGTGGAGCATTTTCCAGAATGCTTCTTTTTGCAGATCCCGCAATACGGTGCAAAGGTAGAATCTACGTTCCTATGATTGAAATTCTCAGAACAAAATTCTTGGGTAAGCCTTTGGGTTAAGTTTCTCCTCTGATCTTCTTCTCTAGTACGAACTAGTTCATCAGTCAAAGTATTGGCTAGTTCTACGGCTTCTTCTATGGTTTGGGGTCTGGTTGCCTTGACTACATGTCTAATTTCTCCAATTAATCCCCAGATGTAACGGGAGATTAATACCGGTTCTGGTGATGCAAGGGTTGACACTATCCTAGCATATTCAAAGAATGTAGTAGTGTACCCTTTACTATCTACACCAGTCATCCTAAGGTTAAGGAACTTGTTTGCTATCTGTTCCTTTTCATTGGGTGGGCAGAATTTCCTTTCTACCTTGTCTTTAAATTCTTCCCATTCCATATTATAGGTTTTATCACTTCCTCTTGTCTGGAGGATAGTGTTCCACCATTCTAATGCTGCATTCTTAAACAGATTAGAAGCAAACAATATCTTGTCTTCTTCAGCACACTTACTTATACTTAAGACTGCCTCAGTCTTTTCTATCCAGCGTAAGGTTGCAATGGCCCCTTCATTGCCCGAGAATTCCATTGGTTTACAAGACCAGAATTCTTTATAAGAACAACCATAAGGCATGGTTCTTCTTCTTTTTGGGAATAGGCAATTGAAATACTGGTCCATTGTTTACACTGTTTTCTGGTTCAACGGGTCGCTTACTGCTATGTTTACTTTTATCAACATCCTTAACAGTTTGAAGAATAAATGACATAGCATCTATAATTCCCTGTGCCACTATGTGTTGAATAGCACTATTATCTACTTGGTTTCCATTGTTATTGATACTCGGATTATCATTAACCACGTTAATGTTACTCTGGTTATCGTTATTCAGATTTCCTTGATTTTCTTCGTCGGCCATCTGAATTTTAAACATTTATCCCATATTAATATAACAATTAATATCTTACTATAGTTAATCACATGACACGCATTTTTGCCAAAAGCGTCGATCATTGCTACTATACTCTTTTCATATACTATGCATCTATTACACACTAGAGATTTCTAACAAATCTAAATTCATAATTGACACCTTTGTTCGTAATTTATTTCTCATTATCAATTATTAGGATCCTTTGGATTTCCTCGTATATATAATTCACATATTGTAATATACAGACCATTCATAAGGTCAAAGTATTTAACAAATTCCTGATTCAGATATCAGGTCACAACATTATTTAGGGAATTCCATTATCATAACATATACATCATCTCACCCGGTCTTGTCGGAGGGGTAACCTCATCTCACCCGGTCTCGCCGGAGAGGTAACCTCATCTCACCCGGACAAGCTGGAGAGTCTACCGCACCATGCCCAGTTTTACCGGAGAGGTAATTATCATAGTATTTTCCACCCATAAACTTATTTCAAATCATGATCTTAAAAAGGCATTATTTACATCAAGAAATAAGGAAATTAGTATTCTCATGAGGAATCATATTCTAGAACCGAGTAGTATCAATAAACAAGAAATAACAGTGGCCAAGTGTTATTGCTTATTTATCATACAGGCACTGTTCTAGTCATTATCCTCACAGGATACCAATAACCATCACACTTTATTTATACAAGCAATTGGTTTATCTCAAAGCTTCATATTAAGGCATAGCATTAAAAATTCTCTTGTACTTCTAGGCCTTATTCTAGTTTTCTTGGTTCACTTTTGTTGTTCATCCGAATGTTTATTTATCATAAACGAATATCTAGTACAATTATACGAACAGATTGATTAAAATGAAATATTGCAATTTATATATTTATTACAAACTAGAACTGAAATTCGAAATATATTATTGGTTATACATCCGTAACTTATTTTAGTCTAACTAGGTTATAGGAGTATTATGCTCAACATGCATTCTTATGTAAGGTTTATTCTATCTCTTTCTTCTCACTAGGTTGTTTATCAAATGAACAAAGTTCTTTTAAAGTTTCTAGCTCGTAGGTGACATGGGTGCTGATACTAATTTGGCGGTTCAACTATAAGTTAACATTTACTGCTGTAGTGGCTAACATGTAGAGATTTTCCCATTTTTCGTCTAATTTATCTTTCCAAGGTGGGTTACTTCCTATTTTCTGGTTTTCCTGAGACTTTTTCATATTCTCTTGACTTTTTCTAAGAATCCGACTTCTTTTACTAAGGGTAAGTGGATTTTCATAATGTGCTTTACGGACAAATATTCCCTCCTTAGTATCTGCTAAGTATCTTGAGGAATTTGGTTGAGATGAACTTCCTTTTTCTTTCTGTGAACTATCTAGTTTATGATAGATGTCCGAAATTCTTCTCTTACTCATACTGTAAACTAACAAATAGTCAATTAATATAAAACACATAATCACATAAGTTATTTCCAAACATAGAATTTAAAATTTAAGTGTCAGCAGAACACTTCTTTGGCTTGAGCCAGTGGCTAGGCTCTGATACCACCTTCTGTCACAACCCCCGATCCCTTATCTGTCCCGGGAACGGGCGGTCGTGAGCCAGTTTCGGTGGTATCAGTTTTATTTAGTCTTGCAGCGGAATTTACATCAGGACCGTAGTTAGGAAATGTTTATCAGAGTAAAACCACCATATTTTATAATATTAAACAAATGGGATGAAACCCAAGTTCATAGTACACACGTTTTCATAGGAATAAATCCTATTTTATTTAATAAAAACATCTATTTTATTTTAGGTAACTTTATTGCCACTTTTCCAAGCCTTCAGTGCTGTCCAGCTGGCTTTTATTGGCTTCACACTAAGTTACCTGAAACACGTGTTTTAAAACATTTTATCAGCAAGAAATACTGGTGAGTGAATCCCAGTTTAATCAAGTTTAAATAAAAATTCACAGTGAACAGTATTGAGGGCGATCCCGCAATTATATTTGTTTACAAGACATCACAATTAACATCTATGGTACTGTCGAACCCGACTTGTGGACATGTTACTCCTTGACCAGGTGGTAACAAATTTTGTATACAAAACCCCAACATACTCATCATAATTGTATGCTTACAAATACTCAATAACTGTTATTCGCATGGAAAAGTATTTAAGGTTTTGTAAAAACATTTAACAAAAGATTTACAAAAAGTGGATCAACTCACAAAAAGGTTTACACAAAATAAGGATTACTCACATTGCTATCTTAGACTTCGCGTGAGGTTTTCCTGGGTATAATCTATAATTTATACAAATGTACATTGATTAGTATCATAACCCTTTGAAAATATTAATAATACCCTCCCCGAGACGGCATTCCAACAACTACGTCGGGCAGAACCACGACAGTTGTTACGGAACCCTAAATCAATCGGGCAGCGTAACTATTATGAAACCGGGGTTATAATACTTACAACAGAGCAGAACCTCGCTAATTAGGGGTATAATACCCGAAATATTATGTCTCTACTACAGAATTTCGAGATTGAAAGAAAGAATGAACGATTGAAAGTGAAATCCGAAGCCTGCTATTTATAGTTGTGAAATCTCGTCCTGTCGCGGCCCGCGTAAAACACAAGGGTCCTTTACGCGGCCCGCGTCAACATCGGTCAACGGCGTAGCTTAGTCCGGTCATCAAGTAGACTTGACACGATGTCGACACGTGTCGGCTTCTGGTGTAATCGCATGTGATGATCTGTCGCGGCCCGCGTCAAATACCTATACACCCTTACGCGGCCCGCTTCAACTAAAGAAGTCAGCGAAGTCAAGTCCAGCCTTGATACGGCCCGCGTAAACTAAGGGTAGAGTATGTCGCGGCCCGCCTCAACCCTATATTTCTTATTTTTTGATTTATTTTATAAACTATAACATAATTTGGGCTCGGTTTTCATATACGGGGTGTAATATAAAACATATAAGGGTATTTTAACATATAACAGGGTGTCGGAATTTATTCAAGGGTGTCGATTTTCTGGAGGGTTGTTACACATAACCCATGAGTATGGTAAGTATCTATATTATAGATTTGAAACTATTTAATTGGTAAGATAAATTCAAGTCATGGGTACATGACTTGCCCGGTGATTATTATGTTTTTTTTAACTAAGGGTAGAATTTTAGATGTGTTGATAACAGTTAATCTAATAAAGGGTTGTTGACTTATTAAAAGTCAAATTAGTATGTGGCTTCCAAACCACAATCTTAATAAATGGGATGCTTTGGATTAAATAAGTACATTTGCACATGATTCCAAGTTATGTACAAATATCATAACCATGATGTTTATTTAGTAAGTGGATTAGATTACAGTGGTAACTGGTTAAACTATTGTCTCGAATTATTTAACTTGGGGTAAGCAAGTAGATTTGGGTCACTTGATCCACATGAATGAAAAAGATTTGGATTCTGGCTAAGTAAAGCATTAATGAAATCTTTGGATCGGTTAGAAATAAATATTAATGGTCTAATAGTTGAATGGGATTTTTATCACAGGTGGCTTAATTGTGAATTCTATTGGAGGTTGATTCACAAGTTGGAAGCGATAGTGGACTATGAGATTAAAGGAGTCGAGTTCGTTGGAAGTTTATGAAAAATATGGATCAGAATTCACCTATTTGAGTTATCTAATATATATTATATATAGAACTCATAACGTGCATGTTGGGTTTCAGGTATAATGGGAACTAGAGGTTCGCAGACTGGTGAATGGAACAAGGTTTGGTGACAAATCTGAGATCGGGTAAGCAATGTCAGTTCGTCCATCCGTCAGGTTATATCGCCGACTTAGACAGGTCATCATGTTTTACTTGCCTTTTACGGCATTCGGTAGTTTTAAACCGTGTAAGCTTCATGAGTCAGACGTAGTGTATTGTTTTGTTTATGTTCAAGTTTAGAGTTGTAAAATGGATTGTAAACAGGTTTTGTTACATTAACGGTTATCCGTAATACGAACGGGTCATGCCGAAATTTTATAAAAATTGGAATGGAATATGTAAGTTTTTAAATGATGGTAACTATCAAATGAAAGTCAAGACACTATAATTGTTTCTAGAAATTGAAGCTAAAAAATGGGCCTACACTCCGCAAATCATAGTAAGAATGTTTAGAAAATTTATGGGCGTTACAGATGTGGATTGTAGAAAGATTGCATTTCACTTAGAAGCAAGCATTGTATATTTTTAAAAGTTGACTTATAACTCATTATGAAAAAACACCAACCTGGACCATTTATTTGTTAATACATCATAACAGTGCACATCAGCGGTCGCGCCAGATAGACCTGTGATATCAAAACACATAAGATCAGGCAATAAGAAGAATGTTTCAGTGATAATGAAAGCAAATCTTATACTACAGTTCTATATTTTGTGGAAATTTGATTAAGCAATTAACTATCTAAAAGCAACTTCAGTTTCTAAACGTGAACCTATACACAAACTGAATGCAGAATAACTGTGTAGTTACCTAAAGTCAACGACATTCATATTTTTGGCATTAAACTAATTACTTCAGTACTACATATCTCGTATCGTGACAATGCTGAATATAGATAGTAGCCAAACCAAGGATATGATTTAAAGGTCTCGGTCTCGGCTTAAAAAAAGCTTCAGATTCACAGGTAATTAAGATTGATTAAATCAATGGCCTAAAGTTAACTAATCAATCATTATGTAACTGAAACACTTAGGTTCAGAATCGAAAAGAATTATAACCTTCTACAAATCCAGTGTCAATACAATAAAAAATAAAACTAAAATCAATACACAATAAACATTCCATTGAGGCATTTTTATTTATTTATCATCATTGACAAAACAGACAACAATGAAAACTTCTAGTTGAGTTAGGTTTGTAACCTGAAAGGTAGTGGAATCCCTGCATTCATGCTTCGCGTCTAGCTGAACATTCCCTTCTTCAAAATAATGACCAGTCACCTGAATATTCAAGATAAACAATAAGCTATATTCTTTATAGTTTATACACAATACAAAAGTTATCTTTGAGTTTGAGCAAGTGCCTGCAACTTTCCTCTGACTTCAACAGTTTGCAGTTCGTCCTTAAACTCGATGTTCCATATTGAGACCCAACTTCCATTACTGATAAAGGTCAAAATACACATATTTTGAAATGTGACAAACTAACATAGAAGATTAAAGTAAAGAAAGGAACATATATTGTATTATAACTTATATGGTATAGACTAAATTTGCTAACCAAAAATTCTGTGGACTATGTCAAGTGGCTGTAATCACCACAACAACCTCAAAATCAGACCCACAATCTTCAGCATCTTTTCCATTTGTACAGTAAACTGAAAAGACGCCTTTTGGATAAGCCTCTTCAACATACTTGGAAATTTCAGCATCCAAAGCACATCTGTAAAGTATATATTACAAGTGTAAGTCAGCTATGGTAGTCACATTCTACAAAGTTTGTTTAAAACTAAAAGATATCTAGAGAAAAATATTACCTATACTCTTCTATGTAAGGGGATTGAAGCTCTTCATCTACAGCTGGTCTCATTGTTGTACAAATCTGAACAAATGCAACATTTCTTTGATGTAAAATCATCTACATAAAAAAAAAGAACCAATGAAAACTTAGTACTTTTTTTCTATTCCTTAAAAGTCAATTTTTCCTCTCAAGATATAACTAAACTTGGACTATGAAGATCTAAGGAACTGTTTTTAATTTGTTTTTATTTTTTTAAAACTTCAAAGTTCCAGTTTCCAGCCATTTTGCTTATTTTAATTTATTTATTTGTTTAAACCCTAAATCATTTACATCTATGCATGATATATGAATAACTATCAAATAGTACTACTGGTGATGAACTACATGTGACAACTGCCACTTTACGGTAATTTTCTTACACTAAAAATACTCATTTTTAGCTACATTTTTATGCATTTTGAACACTCGAACTGCGTATTTCGTGATATACACTTAGAATACTCATGGAATACTTACTTAGGATGCATGTGATCCATTGTTATTAAGTACATTTGAAACAGTTTAAACAATGCATCGAAACTACTAGAAAAGCACCTAGTAAACTAGTATTCTAACGAAAATGCAGGATCCGCATAAACGACATCTTTAGGACTCAGACGAAAGTCCAACATCTAATATACATAAAACCCTAACTAGGAATCCAAGGGTTTGATTTAAAACCTTCCCGAAGTCCGATAATACTAAAAACTGCCCGAAAAGCACTAAAAGCGACGATTTCAACACTTTTCCGCAGAAATTCTGCAGAAATCAGCTTTCAAATATTTTTACGACATGTAAAAATGTTATTTAACATATAATTCATGAGAGGATACATTCGGGTATCATCCGAGCCAATAACTACATCAGTTCACACAAGTTAAACAACTTAGCGTTCAAATAACGTCTAACCGAAACAATTCGAAACGAAAAACGGAAACGACACCTAATGGAAGTCGTTTAAGATATCAAAATATAATTTCTACTAGATTAGTAATTTTTTTTAATAATAATTAACATTCCGAATCACTAATTACCTCCTAATGGTGAAAGATTACCCCTAATCACCATACTTAGCCTAATTACCAAAATATCTACATGTTTAAGACATTTTTATAAAAATGTTACACTTTACCCCCCCCCCCCACACACACACACTTATGAACGTTTTTATGAGGGTCCCACATGTTTTCAACTTGCCAAAAATATCTAGATATTTATCTAATTACATGTGGTGAATTAATGGATGAATAAAGTCATGGTATACTTATCTAAAATGGATATTTTTCCATCATTCTTACACCATCATTTTCATACACTTAAGAACCCATTTTTCCTTCCAAAAATTCAGCCATATACACCCTTAAATCACCTTACTTTCAAGCTTATTCTCGATGATCAAGTTGTACTTCTATGGAGCATAAGAAGTTCTAAGGCACCTACAAGTTAAATCAAGCATTTTCATTCATTCAAGAGCTTTCTACCATTAAGATCATCATCTTCTTTGTTTCTTTATCATCATCGAGATCATCCCTAGCCACAAGTGCTAGAAGTGAGCTTCTGAATCTATTTTTTCATACTTATTTATGTATATGATGATTTAAGAACATGATATAACTAAAAGAATAATACATAATAATATGAAAATACAAAGAAGCAAAAATAATAATCATGATATATATGTTTGTTTATGTGGTGATTTGAGACTTATTACTTGCATATTTGATCATGTCATGATGATTAGCATATGAATAAATTGTTAGATGATGTTTAAATACATGATTTAACAAGTATACATGTTTATGTTAAAAGGGTTTTTGTTAAACATATATGTTTAGATGGATGATCATAATCTTTGATTTTGTTAAAGTATGTAAGGTTTTTAACCAAAAATAATACTTTTACAAAGTTATAAAAAGAAACATATAAGATGGGTTTTTATAAAAAGCTTGTTAAAACTAGAAGTATGGATTTGAACTAGTTAACATATGTTATGATCATACCAAAAATCCTACATGATTTTGAGATCATCTTAATGAGGTTATGTTATAAATCTCATGTGTTATTCTTTAAGAATGTTATGAGTAAATTGATTGGTGATTTTGAAAAGAAAATGATATGTTTTGATAAACATGGCAAAGTTCATATTAGAAAGAAACCATGGCCAATTTTTCTTGGAAATCAAGTGTTAGAAAAATTATCATTTTAACAAAGTCTTTACAAGTATACAAGATTAGAAAGTTGGTCTTTCTAAAAGCAAAAATGTGTATAAATATATTTTGGTAAAATATATATATTTTGTAAACATAATAAGTTGGTGCTATGTGTTTATTAATTTTATTAGTTATATATGAAAGTTGGAAACTTGATAACAATGACACAAATAAATACAAGGCATACTTACAACTAAAGACTTACAAGAATACATATAGACACACTTTAAAACAACTTACGGACATTCCGAGCTTTCGAACACAACTTATGGTCAAAACGGACGACGGACGAATCTATGAACATATCACCATTCCGAGGAGTTACTACGACGCTTAGGCGATCATTCGACGCAAATACATATAAATCACCAAAAACAATATGCGGATGTTTTGAAACTTATAAAAACTATTATGTTTTTATTAACTAAAACTTGGTGATTTTTATATAAATTACAAGATTTTACTAAATGGGCTTATATTCACAAAATGGACTTATTTTTACTAAATGGGCTTATATCTTTACAAATGGGCTTGTTTTATACAAATGGGCTTATTTTAAACAAATGGGCTTATATTATATAAATGGGCTTATCTTCCTAAATGGGCTTAACATAAATACATGGGCTAAGCCCAATATCAAAAATTTATGGGCTAAGCCCAATACCAAACATATGGGCCAAGGCCCAATAACATTAAGCCCAATACTCTTAAGGCCCAATACTATTTTAGGCCCAATACTATTTAGGCCCAATACTATTTAGGCCCAATAACATTTGGGTCCAATAACATAAATTCTTGGGCTAGACCCAATGACATGAAAACATGGGCTCGGCCCAATGACATATAATTGATAAAAATACAATTATACAATTTACTTATACAAGACATGAAATCAAGAAGACAAGACCCGATGATACAACTCACAAGATACAAGATTACATATATATATATATATATATATTTGGTGAAATATATATATATAACAGTTTAACAATTCATACATCTAATACACAGTTCAACGAACAACAAAGACATACAAGTCTTACACATATTTAAGGCACAAGACTTGTACTCAAGTCATTTACAAAGACCGAAGTGTCTAACAAATATAAGAACATTTGTAGGTCGCAACATTATTCAAGACGACCACGCGTAAGATCACAAACACTTATTATTCACGGACGCAATACTGTGAGTTCATGTCCCCTATTCATTTAAATGTTTTACAATTTTACAACTATCGGGGAAAATACATGTTCAATCGTATGTTAAAGTTAGGGAATGAAACACCTTAGATCATGTGCGAATAGGGTTATACATCTAAGCACCATTAATCCAGTTTGGACCTAGGTACAAGTGGTTAGATCTAATGGGTATTGGCGAGCCCCACTCTTGGTCGTGGACCCATACAGAAGAGTGCGTTTGTGTCCCAGTCGATAGTAGTCGACATGAAATCGTCTAGGTTTGGATTGCTTCCTATTTCGTCACACATATTAATGTCCTCGCGAAACATTAATGATCAACGATTTCATTGACGCTTTACATACTACATTATTACATACAGATACATCTTATACAACTCACATTTTATGGATACAGTTTATACAACTCACATTTTATGGATACAGTTTATACAACTCACATTTTATGGATACATTTTATACAACTCACATTTTACAGATACATTTTATACAACTCACATTTTACAGATACATTTTATACAACTCACATTTTACAGATACATCTCATACAACTAAACTGCATGAACTCGCCAACTTTTGTTGATGTTTTCAAACTTAACATGTATTTCAGGAATTTAGTGGACCATGCAGACATTTCAGTCAAGGAAAACAAGTGGTCAAAGCCTTGACATTTTAAGACTTACATTTTGATGTATAAAACAATGACAACTTATTTTCATTTGATGGTTTGTAACCAATACATTTAACTTATGTTGCGTTCTTTTGAAACGATTATGACAATGGCATTGGAGCTTGTTTTTATTCATTTAGTATGTTCACTTATATTGTTATGCAATGAGAACCGATCATATCACACCTCGCGCTTCCGCTTTGAGCGGGTGTGATAGATTGGTATCAGAGCATCGATTGTAGTGAACCATGATTCTTTCTCGAGTCTAAGTCTACAATCACTTGGGACCTCTCATGAAAACCTCTTGTTCATGTTGAACAGATTATAAATAAAATTGGACAGGTCAAAAGGTTTTCATTGCATAAACATTTTTCAAGGTCCACTACAACAAAAATTCACTTCACTTAAATCAAGCGAGGACATTTCCATGGGTGAAGTCTATGAGAAATAGACACAATACATTAATAGACTATGTGCCTACAATACATTACATTATCAGTTTATGCATTATAAACAGTTTACAAGTTCAGCTTATACAAGATAGAAATCCTTGATTGATAGGATTTTACATGATTATATATATAGGTTGTTCATATATATGCTGCATGAAATATTTGGCAAGAACGAAATGCCTTCGACTTCGAATTCCATTGTCATCCTTGACACACATAACATGGTTAATACATGACATCTTTTACACAAGACAGAATACTCTATTTCGAAACATGACATATTTTATACAATACATCTTCCATAAGAATATCGACCTCATGTCTATTACGGAGCTTATGACGAACGTGGTTCCTAAGTGAGACCATAAAGTATTGATCCCGTGGAAGATGGTTGTTTTCTCGCGGATGCTGAGATTCCTGACTTCAGTAGTGACGATGAGGCGGAGGTGGCAGCCTTAGACAACAACTCCATTAGTAGGACGAGGTCCATGTGGCTCATACAAATCATAATTGACGACACTCTTATCCAGACAAGGAAGATGAAGTACTCATCTTAAAGGTGCCTCTCCAGTTGTTATCTTTACAAATTCTCTCTATTTTTATTTCATTTAATGCCTCTCCAGTTCTGCGGAGTAATGACAACGGACGTTGACACGTGAACTATCACGAAGTTTCCTTCTATGTTGAAGGTATATTGATAATAGTGTTTCCTCTCTTACTGATCGGCTGCTTCGTACGAGAGAACGCTAGGGTGACCATGCAAGGCAATTTATTATTACGATGGCCAACGTAATAACAACTTGTAGTGCATGGGAATTCTGGTGGACTCTGCGGGCCAAGCTAATGATCACTATTCGTTCAAAATTCTTAAGTTATTACTTGAGATTCAATTTTTCTTATCTATTAGAACACGAACTGAGGTGGTTAGTATAACACCCTACAATACAATACAATACAATACAATAGAATACAATACAGGAAGACGACACGTATTTGTTCACACCTAACATTCGATCTATATCACAATACAGTTGAGACTAGTCATTTAAACAAACAAAACTTGTTAGCCACTCATGAAGGATTTTCCTCAACATTCTCGAAATTCTTGAACATGGGTTGGTTCCATGGTGTCTATGACACTTTACCCTACTTTACCTTACTTTACCTTATCATATCCCACCTTATCATATTTATTGGAAATAGATACAATAAATTTCGTTGCTTGACATTTGTCTTTTCCCAAGGGATGGTATGGCATGAGCCATGCTGCAACTCCCTCATTGCATTCTATTCAACATCTTTGGAGATTCTAATGATCTTGTTAGAGCTCGTGAAGCTCAAACACCATCACCATACTCGTCACATGGGCAAGTACGACAAAGAAATTTCTTTACTTGGGACGACCGAGGTCCATATAGTATGGAATACATATTATAGGGACGGAGGCCACGGGTTGGCTTTCCCTCCTCAACGAATTATTTCTTTGCCACTTAAACATATAACCAATACACGCAAGAGGCACTACGCATTTTGGTTGCGGTTATTCACATTATCATTTATTCAAACATATATGAACAATACGATCTTGAGGATTTTATGACCAATTTCCTTCTTCATTCTTGGGCAAATGATAGACTATATTTATCCAAAATATATGTCTAGATTCTTTTAATGTTGTATATTAAAAAGATCATGGCACCAGGAGGATGGTCTACACCCAAAAAGGGGTTAACTAATCAACATCTCACAGTCACACTAAAGTTCTTATGGAATAACACGAGGGTGCAGAAATTGCACAACATGAGGTTAATCGGGACGACACTAGTGACGGTACTGGTGGTACTGGTAATTCTGGTGATTCAAATCCCGATGGATCGGGAATGAGTAGCAATGCCACACCAGAAGATGCGACCACACAAGGCCTTAATTTTAAGACTTTTAGGAATGTAAGCATCAAGTTTCTAATAATTTATTGGTGTAGCTTCATAATTGAGCATTATTTAATCTTTCCCTGTGTAAGGCAAAATTAAATGTTTTTGCTTTTACTTTATTGAAGACAGCTGCCTTCGACCAACTTTAATAATTGAAGAAAAACCTACAGTGAACTGTTTCAAAACGTATCATGGAAGCCTTAACCAAACGTATGGTGTAAGCTTAAATTTTCTTATCTATATAAGAAACTCACTACTCGAGCTAATTTACACATAAACTACAACTTCTGATATAATTCAACACATACCCAAAATAACCCGTACCCAAACTTTTCTTAGTTTCAACAAAACCAAATATTCAAATGGCAAATCTTCCAATAGCATATGCTGAATCTTCAAATGCAGCAAACATTCATCGATTCCTTCGTTTTACTGATTTACCCAATCATGGGAGGTATCAAAAACTCAAGAATTTTGAAGTTTTTTCTATTAGCGGTATTGATTGGTATCAAATGGGAATGTTTGATCCAAGTGGTTTACTGGCGAGATTGCTTCCACGTAATACGCCCTGGCGTCGTTTCTTCGACATTCTAGAACCATCATACGATGAACTTGTATATGAGTTCTTGTCCACTTTCTATTTCAAATATGATAAAAGTCTAACCGATGAATCTATTTATTTTCGACTTTGTGGACAATTTTATAATATGTCATTAACAGAATTCGCAGTTCATCTGGGCATATATACAGATGAAGAAGTCAAGTAACCTATTATTACAGAGGCATCAACCTCTTATTCCTCTGAGGAAATGAAAGAATATTGGCTAAGCCATTCATCGAAAGGGTGGTGTTACAATAATAATTCTATGAAGTTCACAGACCCTCGTTATCAATATATGCACCGTGTTTTAGCCAACACTATCACGGGGCGCAAGAATAATCAACATAGGGTTAGTGCTACCGACCTTTTCCATCTGCATAGCATTTTTGAGCAAGTTCCTTGTAATATTGCCCACGAGCTTGCTACATATTGTTTTAGTCAACAAACAAATCCTCTGAGAAGTCTCATGGGAGGGCCTTACATTACCAAAATAGCAAAATCATTAGGTGTCTTAAGTGATCAGATTATCCAAGGATTATCCCCATCAAAGGCACATGGGATTGTAAATTTTAACACCATTAGGCTAACCCCTGTTCATAATTATACACCAACTCAACCATTCCAGTCGGAGGGAGCTCCAGTTATCTTAGAAAGTATATCCACACAAAATTTACAACAATCATTGTTGCAGCTTCCTCAATCGTCTTTTTATCGATTTGATCTGCAACCACAGCTGCCACACATACAAGAACATATTACAACTAACCTATCCCAACCATTAACACCGAACGTCTTACAAAGCTTCTCACCGTTAGTTTTCGAGGAGAATTCAATGGTGCAAGAAACTTTGTTTGATGAAAACATGATGATCCAAGAACAGTCAGCATCGGAATCATTTTTGCAATCACCATTAAAGCCACAATTTTTCCAGTCACTATTAAACGAAGTAGAATAACAACTGCCACCAACTGATATAGCAGGCCCAAGTACGGTGCCTCAAATGAATCTACCTCCAGATTCAATGGGAGTCGAAGTGACTAGGTTAAACGATCAGGTTCGAAATTTGTCTAAACAAATAAAACGGCTGACAGAAAGAAATAAATGGTTGGAAGACATGCTAAAGCAAATAGCTAATAGGATGCAATTAACTCTACCACCTCCACCACCTTATAGTTCTGAGTCTGAATTTGATTCATTACATGATTTATTCCAAATGTAAATTTGTTCACATCATAATAGACTATCAAATTATTATGATTAAATTTTTTAATACATACATTCTATTTTGTGTTTTTACCTACAAGTAATACATATATGATCATAAATAAGAAGTTTATGTATCATAATCAGTTGGCATGACCAGTTAGACCACACCGAGTAAAATGATGATGTGAATTGTATTGAAGAACTAGAAGATTCTACAAGTTGGTAATTAGCATGCACTATTTTCACGGATCATAAAAGCATTCAACACGTATTCAACAAAAAAAAGAATTAAACATACGTCAACGATGTACGGTTGAATTGTTGAACGACTATGATTATAAAATAAAGTACCATCCGAGCAAGGCGAATGTTGTAGCAGACGCCTTGAGCCACAAGGAGCGAGTTAGAACACTGAGAGTTCAAGCATTAGAGAAGATGATTCACAAGCGCTCAAAGAAGAGCATATTCAAGAAGAAACACTTCGAGGCATGAAGGAACAATTAGTGCCGAAAGAAGATGGAACTTTATACCTTATGGGTCGAAATTGGGTTCCATTCTTTGGCGGCCTTCAAGATGATATTTTGAGGAAGCACATAGGCCTAAGTATTGAAAGAATACTATTGGTGGCCTAAACTCAAAAGTGTTATCGCTACTTATGTCGGAGAATGCTTGACTTATGTGAAAGTCAAAGCCGAGTAGCAAAATCCCTCGGGATTGGTACAACAACCCGAGATTCCTGTTTGAAAATGGGAACAAATATCGATGTACTTCATTACGAAGTTACCCAGGACCTCAAGAGGTCATGACATGATATGGGTAATCATCGATAGACTAACAAAGTTCGCACACTTCCTACCAATTCGGGAGAAGGATAGTACAGAGAAACTAGCAGAACTCTATCTTAAAGAAATAGTGGCTCATCATGGAGTGCCTATTTCAATCATCTCGGACCGAGACGGTCACTTCATTTCATGAATTTAGAAGTCATTTCAAGAGGCCTTTGGATCTCATTTAAATCTAAGCACGATCTTTCATCCACAAACTGATGGCCAGAGCGAACGGACAATCCAAACACTCGAAGATATGCTTCGTTCATGTGTTATGGATTTGGGAGGCAACTGGGATACTCATTTACCTTTGGTTGAGTTTTCCTACAACAACACCTACCATACAAGCATACAAGATGCACCGTTCGAAGCTCTTTATGGTCGGAAGTGTCGCTCTCCGCTATGTTGGGTGGAAGCGGGCGATAAACAACTAATTGGTCCGGAGTTAGTCCAAGAGACCACGGATAAAATCTTTCTGATCAGAGACCGTATCAAGGCGGCTCGCGATCGACAAAAGAGCTACGCAGACAAGTGACTGATGCCATTATCTTTCGAGGTCGGAGACAAAGTCTTGTTGAAAGTCTCGCCTTGGAAGGGCGTAGCGAGATTCGGTAAGCATGGAAAGCTTAACCCTCAATATGTAGGACCATTTGAAATCTTGGAAAAGATTGGCACCGATGCCTACAAGATGAAGTTACCAGAAGAACTTAGTAGTGTGCACGACATATTTCATTTGTCGAATCTCAAGAAGAGTCCAACGCAAAAAACAGTTTTCATCCCGGAGGATGAGGTTCATATTGATAACAAACTCCAATTCACCAAAGCACCTATTGAGGTCATGGACCGGGAGGTCCAGGAAACATGAAGGAGTCGTAACATATTAGCAAAAATTCATTTGAACTCTTGACACGGACCCGAATATACTTGGGAACGTGAAAATTAAATCAAAACCAAAATACCCCCACCTGTTCGAGAATACACCTGCAAAGGATGAGTCAGCTTGAATTTCGGGACGAAATTCTCAATAACAGGGGGAGAATGTGACAACTGCCACTTTACGGTAATTTTCTTACACTAAAAATACTCATTTTTAGCTACATTTTTATGCATTTTGAACACTCGAACTGCGTATTTCGTGATATACACTTAGAATACTCATGGAATACTTACTTAGGATGCATGTGATCCATTGTTATTAAGTACATTTGAAACAGTTTAAACAATGCATCGAAACTACTAGAAAAGCACCTAGTAAACTAGTATTCTAACGAAAATGCAGGATCCGCATAAACGACATCTTTAGGACTCAGACAAAATTCCAACATCTAATATACATAAAACCCTAACTAGGAATGCAAGGGTTTGATTTAAAACCTTCCCGAAGTCCGATAATACTAAAAACTGCCCGAAAAGCACTAAAAGCGACGATTTCAACACTTTTTCGCAGAAATTATGCAGAAATCAGCTTTCAAATATTTTTACGACATGTAAAAATGTTATTTAACATATAATTCATGAGAGGATACATTCGGGTATCATCCGAGCCAATAACTACACCAGTTCACACAAGTTAAACAACTTAGCGTTCAAATAACGTCTAACCGAAACAATTCGAAACGAAAAACGGAAACGACACCTAATGGAAGTCGTTTAAGATATCAAAATATAATTTCTACTAGATTAGTAAATTTTTTAATAATAATTAACATTCTGAATCACTAATTACCTCCTAATGGTGAAAGATTACCCCTAATCACCATATTTAGCCTAATTACCAAAATATCTACATGTTTAAGACATTTTTATAAAAATGTTACACTTTACCCCCCCCCCCCCCCCCCCACACTTATGAACGTTTTTATGAGGGTCCCACATGTTTTCAACTTGCCAAAAATATCTAGATATTTATCTAATTACATGTGGTGAATTAATGGATGAATAAAGTCATGGTATACTTATCTAAAATGGATATTTTTCCATCATTCTTACACCATCATTTTCATACACTTAAGAACCCATTTTTCCTTCCAAAAATTCAGCCATATACACCCTTAAATCACCTTACTTTCAAGCTTATTCTCGATGATCAAGTTGTACTTCTATGGAGCATAAGAAGTTCTAAGGCACCTACAAGTTAAATCAAGCATTTTCATTCATTCAAGAGCTTTCTACCATTAAGATCATCATCTTCTTTGTTTCTTTATCATCATCGAGATCATCCCTAGCCACAAGTGCTAGAAGTGAGCTTCTGAATCTATTTTTTCATACTTATTTATGTATATGATGATTTAAGAACATGATATAACTAAAAGAATAATACATAATAATATGAAAATACAAAGAAGCAAAAATAATAATCATGATATATATGTTTGTTTATGTGGTGATTTGAGACTTATTACTTGCATATTTGATCATGTCATGATGATTAGCATATGAATAAATTGTTAGATGATGTTTAAATACATGATTTAACAAGTATACATGTTTATGTTAAAAGGGTTTTTGTTAAACATATATGTTTAGATGGATGATCATAATCTTTGATTTTGTTAAAGTATGTAAGGTTTTTAACCAAAAATAATACTTTTACAAAGTTATAAAAAGAAACATATAAGATGGGTTTTTATAAAAAGCTTGTTAAAACTAGAAGTATGGATTTGAACTAGTTAACATATGTTATGATCATACCAAAAATCCTACATGATTTTGAGATCATCTTAATGAGGTTATGTTATAAATCTCATGTGTTATTCTTTAAGAATGTTATGAGTAAATTGATTGGTGATTTTGAAAAGAAAATGATATGTTTTGATAAACATGGCAAAGTTCATATTAGAAAGAAACCATGGCCAATTTTTCTTGGAAATCAAGTGTTAGAAAAATTATCATTTTAACAAAGTCTTTACAAGTATACAAGATTAGAAAGTTGGTCTTTCTAAAAGCAAAAATGTGTATAAATATATTTTGGTAAAATATATATATTTTGTAAACATAATAAGTTGGTGCTATGTGTTTATTAATTTTATTAGTTATATATGAAAGTTGGAAACTTGATAACAATGACACAAATAAATACAAGGCATACTTACAACTAAAGACTTACAAGAATACATATAGACACACTTTAAAACAACTTACGGACATTCCGAGCTTTCGAACACAACTTATGGTCAAAACGGACGACGGACGAATCTATGAACATATCACCATTCCGAGGAGTTACTACGACGCTTAGGCGATCATTCGACGCAAATACATATAAATCACCAAAAACAATATGCGGATGTTTTGAAACTTATAAAAACTATTATGTTTTTATTAACTAAAACTTGGTGATTTTTATATAAATTACAAGATTTTACTAAATGGGCTTATATTCACAAAATGGACTTATTTTTACTAAATGGGCTTATATCTTTACAAATGGGCTTGTTTTATACAAATGGGCTTATTTTAAACAAATGGGCTTATATTATATAAATGGGCTTATCTTCCTAAATGGGCTTAACATAAATACATGGGCTAAGCCCAATATCAAAAATTTATAGGCTAAGCCCAATACCAAACATATGGGCCAAGGCCCAATAACATTAAGCCCAATACTCTTAAGGCCCAATACTATTTTAGGCCCAATACTATTTTAGGCCCAATACTATTTAGGCCCAATAACATTTGGGTCCAATAACATAAATTCTTGGGCTAGACCCAATGACATGAAAACATGGGCTCGGCCCAATGACATATAATTGATAAAAATACAATTATACAATTTACTTATACAAGACATGAAATCAAGAAGACAAGACCCGATGATACAACTCACAAGATACAAGATTACATATATATATATATATATATATAAATATATATATATTTGGTGAAATATATATATAACAGTTTAACAATTCATACATCTAATACACAGTTCAACGAACAACAAAGACATACAAGTCTTACACATATTTAAGGCACAAGACTTGTACTCAAGTCATTTACAAAGACCGAAGTGTCTAACAAATATAAGAACATTTGTAGGTCGCAACATTATTCAAGACGACCACGCGTAAGATCACAAACACTTATTATTCACGGACGCAATACTGTGAGTTCATGTCCCCTATTCATTTAAATGTTTTACAATTTTACAACTATCGGGGAAAATACATGTTCAATCGTATGTTAAAGTTAGGGAATGAAACACCTTAGATCATGTGTGAATAGGGTTATACATCTAAGCACCATTAATCCAGTTTGGACCTAGGTACAAGTGGTTAGATCTAATGGGTATTGGCGAGCCCCACTCTTGGTCGTGGACCCATACAGAAGAGTGCGTTTGTGTCCCAGTCGATAGTAGTCGACACGAAATCGTCTAGGTTTGGATTGCTTCCTATTTCGTCACACATATTAATGTCCTCGCGAAACATTAATGATCAACGATTTCATTGACGCTTTACATACTACATTATTACATACAGATACATCTTATACAACTCACATTTTATGGATACAGTTTATACAACTCACATTTTATGGATACAGTTTATACAACTCACATTTTATGGATACATTTTATACAACTCACATTTTACAGATACATTTTATACAACTCACATTTTACAGATACATTTTATACAACTCACATTTTACAGATACATCTCATACAACTAAACTGCATGAACTCGCCAACTTTTGTTGATGTTTTCAAACTTAACATGTATTTCAGGAAATTAGTGGACCATGCAGACATTTCAGTCAAGGAAAGCAAGTATCAAGACTCCATGCCACCATTTAAAGGGTTTGCCCGTTATATACCGCCTCTTTGCGATAATATAGTGGTCAAAGCCTTGACATTTTAAGACTTACATTTTGATGTATAAAACAATGACAACTTATTTTCATTTGATGGTTTGTAACCAATACATTTAACTTATGTTGCGTTCTTTTGAAACGATTATGACAATGGCATTGGAGCTTGTTTTTATTCATTTAGTATGTTCACTTATATTGTTATGCAATGAGAACCGATCATATCACACCTCGCGCTTCCGCTTTGAGCGGGTGTGATACTACATGTGACCACTGAACTTAGAATCTGTTTGTTGGACCATCTAGAATTAGGGGTGTTCACGGTTCGGTTTCAAACCGTGAAACCGCTCAAACCGGTCATTGGTTTGGTTTCACGGTCGGTTCTTTTAGTTATCTTTCAGTCGGTCGGTTTCAATATTTTCAAATCGTAGCAAGCGGTTTGGTTTACGGTTTATAGCAAAAACCAACCGTAATAAACCGAACCGGACCGTAAGATTTTATTTTATTATTTTTTAATATTTCATATATTATATGTACACATAAATAAATTTAAATCTAAATTTAACATATAACTTAGCAATTAATAATGTAAACAAAAAATGAGAACATATATGAACTTTCAATTTCAAACTTTCCAATAGAATACATGTTGGCCCATTAGAACTTTCAAAATCCTATTTTTCTAACTCTAATAAACTAATTTGACGTTCACAGCTTCTTTTTTTCATTCTTTTTTGTTTTATTTTTCATTTTTAGCACATAAGCCACAATAGCCTAAACCGTGAAACCGAACCAGAACCAAACCGTTACTAATGGTTCGGTTTAAGAATTCAACGGTTCGGTTTCGGTTTTCAATTATAAAATACCGTGACTAACGGTTTGATTCATGGTTTAACCCAAAAACCGTTCAAACCGGACCATGAACACCCCTATCTAGAATGACATTGTTTCTAAAGAGGCCATTGAAGCTAGGGTTGGTTTTGAACAAAATGAAGAAGAGATACTAATTTGGTTTGATTTTCTTGCTTTTTCGTTCATGAAACATAAAGGCCTTTATGAGGCCTACAAACAGGAAGAAAAACGTAGACATCATGGACTAACCCTTTTCAATGCTTTATCTCTATATAAGCACAAATCACTAACTCTGATTTTGGCTTTATGGTTCTTGAATTCATATAACAATAGCAATATATGGCTGAATAAGGCTGATTTCGAGTTATGTGTTCTTCAATTTCAGGTTCAATGTCGAATTAGGGCTACAAAATCAAGAATACTGAGTTAGGATTGCAACCAAAATTAGGGCTACAAAACTGAAATAAATGAAGATACGGGGCTTAACTGGTGACGCTTCGAATGATTCATGATGGGCTACAAAAACATCTCCGTGTAGATTGAATTTGAAGATCAGAAGAGAAAAAAAGAGATTAAAGAAGAAGAAGAGATGGCTTTGGTGTGTGTGAGAGAATTAGGGTATATGTGAGATATATGACATTTGAGAGGAAATATGATGACGATCTTCAGAGACAATTAATGCAAATAACACTTCCCCATGCATTTCAAATTTCCCCCCATCTCTAAAACCAGTGGCGGACCCAGAAATTTTTTTTATGGGGTGCGAAATTTCGTAGTAGTCGATTGTCTGCCACTAAGTATTATAAAAAGTCGGTCTGATTCGGGTCGGGTCGGGTTGGGTCTGGGTATCTTTGAAATTCAAACCATCTTCAAAAATCAAATTAATTACTTGTACTTACACTATTGTTATCCGTTTAATATTTTTTTCAGTATTTCTTTTACAAATGCTTTTAAACCAACTTTTATATATAATAAATTTAATACACTATTTAATTAGCCAAACCAAAAATAAACTAAATTGAGATGGCCTAATTTAGGTTGCTTGCATTTTTTAAAGTAATCAGAAAAGTGTTATCTTTTGCGTGAACAATAAAAAAATAAAGAATAGTTTTTTTTTTTTTAATCTATAGAGATATTCACCAAATCGATATATGTACACAAAACAAATCAAATAGACCAATAAAAATAGATATATGGATAAAGAAGTAAAGAAGCTAAAATCTAGCTCGTGAGTTTATCATATTTATTTATTTGAAAATTAAATAAGTAAGTTGCTTTTTGCCTATATGTCTATATACCAATCAACAATGTAGTAGCTTTTAGCTTTGGAAAAGGAAATAAAATATTTTATATTAATTGAAGATGAGAGTTATAGGTTTAAAACACTTCTTCTTCTTTATTTTCATGCTCATCTCTTTCACAACTCCACCTGCAACTTCAGGTTTAAAACACTTCATCTTCTTTATTTTCATGCTCATCTCTTTCACAACTCCACCTGTAACTTCAGATTAACAATTTTTTTTACCTTTTCTTTCTTTGGCTTCACATCTTCTTCATTAGAGTCAAGTTCAAGGGGTGCGATTTCAAATTTTCAAGGTGTGCAATCGGGATTTTTGTTTAAAAGTTACACTAACATTTTTTCTTTCAAGGGGTGCGCCCGCCCACCCACGACTTAACCTAGGTCCGCCCCTGTCTAAAACACACCAATATATTTTAATATTATTTGATTAAAAAAATGTTAATACAATATATTAAGATTTTAATTTGTATTTATGACATCAGCAAAACTTACATGGCATATATAGGTGATTGACACGTAGGCAAAATTACATCATCCTTACTTCTCCTTTTATATATAAGTATATATATATAGGGAGCCGCTAAAATGAAAACCACCCCCAGTTGTGAGAACCGTGAGAACCTCTCTCCACCAATCATATTCAGCCAACAAAAGGGGTAATTTGGTCATTTACCCCATATGTCAAATCTCTCTTTCTCTCTCTGTCAGCATTTAATATCACCAGCTTTTCATCCATCTCACCTCTCTCATCTATCTCTTGAATTTTAAATATCTTCAAATCATCTCTCTCTTAAATATCCTTCACCCCCAAATCTCTCTCTCTAACAAAACCCACCAGTCGACTACCTCCACCCATTTGCCACCCGCGTCAGGATCCACCACCAGCCACCCCAAATTTCTCGATTTTGTCATGTTGGCTCAATCAGGGGGTCATTTTGAGTGCTGTTCTTCACCCCCACTTTCTCGATTCCAAAGTAATCGCCGGCCACCCCCAACTGTGGTGGCGGCTCGTGATGCCGGTGGCCCCAAACAGAGGCGGAAGGCGGTGGTGGGGCGGTGGTTTGGTGGGAGTTCGGCAGAGACGGAAGGCGGTGGTGGTTTGTGGGGAGACCGGTGGGGGTTTTGGGGCAGAGATCGGTGATGGCAGTGGTAACTGTTTGTAGATCTGAACTTCTGGACCTTTTTGTCACCCCTTGTTGATTTTATCTACTTCAATCATGTTTTTTGCTAACTGTTTTTGCTGCAGGTTTGATTCTGTTGAATCTGGGTTTGAATCTTATGGGTTTGACTTTCTTGATGGTTTGTTTTAACTGCTTCAATCTTGGGTTTGATTCTGTTGAATGTTTAAATCGGTTGAATGATGTTCATGTTCCTTTTGAATGTTTAAATCGGTTTGAATGATGTTCATGTTCCTTCTGGGTTTGAATGATGTTCATGTTCCTTCTGGGTTTGAATGATGTTCATGTTCCTTTTGAATGTTTAAATCGGTTGAATCTGGTGCCTTATTGAATCGACGGTGATGATGCAAAAAAAAAACGGACGATGGCGCGGCAAGGATGGTGGAGGGTAGGTTTTTGAACCCGCAACCCCACTTTGCAGCCTCTGATTATCGGAAAATCTGAGCCAAAACTTAGTTTTTTTTCAAGAATCCACTCGTTCTTTTTTATTTTTGTTTGTTGGGTTTTTATATTTTTTTTTAGGCGTCGATGATGATAGCAAACTATCTGAGACACCTACCGAGTAACGATTGTCTGGGTGCGTTCGTTTTTGCGTAAAAAAGTTTTTGTAAAAAAAAAAAGTTAAACCGTAAACTTTTTAACGTAAAACGTTAAAACGTAAAAAGTTTTACGTAAAACGTAGAACGTAAAAAGTTTTACGTAAAACGTAAAAAACGTTAACGTAAAAAACCTGAATTTAAAAATGTTAACGTAAAAAACGTTAACGTAAAAAACGTTAACGTAAAAAACCAGCGCGTAAAACGTAAAAACGTAAAAAACGTTAACGTAAAAAACCGGCGTGTAAAACGTAAAAAAACGTTAACGTAAAAAACTGGCGCGTAAAACGTAAAAAAAAACGTTAACGTAAAAAAACGGCGCGTAAAACGTAAAAAACGTTAACGTAAAAACGGCGCGTTAAAAAAACGACGCGTGAAAAAGCTGGGCGTAAAAACTGCGCGTTAAAAAAACGAGGCGTGAAAAAGCCGGGCGTAAAAACGTAAAACGTAAAAATCTGTAAAAAAATCTGAATTTGAAAATGCTTAATAAAAAAACTATGTTTAAAAAATTTTAAAATAATATAATAATACAAAAAAGTAATAAAAAACAATAAAGACAAAATGACAAAATAGAGTAATTTTACTAAAATACCCTTTTGGATTAAAATATTAAAGACATAATAAGACAAAAAATACTTAATATTATTTTTAAATACTTTTAATCTCATTCATCCATCTTCTTGATCTAAAGGCTAGAAAGTGGTTCTCATGGTTCTTACAACTGGAGGTGGTTTTCATTTTAGCGCTCCCATATATATATATATATATATAACACATACATACACTCTCATCTCTCTGTCTCTTCTCCATCACAAATCTGAACCATCTCTCTCTCTCTCTCTCTTCACCATAACCAGCCACGGCCACCACCAGATCACCACCAGCAGCCACCATACCCACCAATTCTACACCGACGGCAAGCGCCACCATCGTCACAGCTGTCGTTTCAGATTTGACCTGTGTAGATGTGAATGAGTCAATATGGGTCGTGTTTTAAATTAAATAGTCTTGGTTATCTGGGAGTTTATTAGTCGATGGTGTGGTATGTCGATTTTTTTTTGCTTTTTCGGTTAAAGATGTCATCACGGCTCACAAGAATGCTTATGGGGATAACAAGAAAAAAGGGCGATACAAGCTATTGTCTTCACGGCTATGTGGCGTCTATGGAAATCTAGGAACGAAGTCATTTTCACTATTAAAAGCATTAACGTGGCGAAAATAAAAGAAGATATCAAGGTGTTGGGTTATTTATGGATTAAAATAGATCGATGTATAAGAGTATTACGTGGAGGGATTGGTGTAACTTTAAGTTGTAAGTCGTGTGTTTTTTGTTGGCCCTAGCGATTTGCTATTGGCCATTTTTAATGATAGTTGTTGTTAAAAAAAAAAAGTAAATTTTAATCCCAAATTTCAAAGTAATTTTAATTATGATCGTTAAAGGAATAACCATTGGGCATTTGGGCCATCTTTCTTCTTGCTATCGGCCCATGAACGAATCATATAAATTTCAAATGGTGTTCGTTTGAAAATCCATACTTACTTCCAAAATGACACCAGAGACAACACATAGAACACAATATTGTGAGCATAAAATGATAGGAAACTCTCATGACTCATCTAAAGGGATAAACTACATTAAATTATTTATACAAAAACTATTATTATGTTTTATAAGTGTTCTTTTCTATTCGAAAAGCTAGAGGTTTTCATTGATGGTGTAGGATATGATGTTTTCGTGAAAGAATAACTGGTTGGGCTCCCACGGGGATAATGACTCACCTAGTGATGCATGTAGGGGAGACCGTTTGGCTAAAGGAGGCTACAATCTCAAACATTGGTGTTGGAGGGGGCCGATAGAAAAGGTCCGGGGTTGGCAAATTATTGGCTTGATTATGTAGAAACGATGTGTTCTAAGTTCTAACTTTATCAAGACCAGCGGCGAACACATAATTTATTTTCTGTGGGTGTGATCGGAGGATTTTCCCATATTTTTAAGGGGTGCAATCGGAATTTTTGTCAAAATAACACTAGATTTTTTTAAGATAGGCGCCCGCCACCCCACGGACCATAGTGGGTCTGCCCTTATCAAGACAAAGAAGGATTGTAGTAATAGTAGGAGGGTTCACGTTAGAGGTGTATAAAAAATCCAAATCTGAAACTGATCCACAAAATAATTCAAAACCGATCCGATGGGGAAACCGGATTTTATAAAACCGGATACCATCCGGTGGATCCACCTCATCCAATCTAGAGTTTTTGGATCCGAATTTTAAAAAAATCCGGTTTCTTATTTTTCATATAAAATTTATTGCTTTTATCTTATATGTGTATTATTTACTCGGTATATTTTTTTCAAGCTATGTTATATTACTTGTAAAAATCTATAAAGATGAACGTTGGTGATTTTACTTTATTTATTTATTATTTTTTATAATATTTTTAACGAATTTATGTTATATAACAAATAAAAATTTTCAAAGACAAATAATATATAATTTTTTAGTTTAAATAATATATTTATTTGTTTTATATATTTTTTAAAAATAATCCAAAATCCAGTTTCTGATAATCCAATCTGGGTGTATAGAAGTTTTATGGACCTTCGAACCGGATACAATCCGATTCGGATTATCACAATCCTGTTTTGACCATCGTTTGACCTTATCCCGATCAAATAAAATGTGATATGGTTTTCAAAAAAATCCGGTTTGTGCACCTCTAGTTAACGTGACATCTTACATTGCGAAGGTTTCTCGGTTATTAGAAACGGGGAACACTTTAGGCTATGAAAACAGAATTTGATGCGAGAGTTTGTGGGTAGAACCATTGATAAATGACAATTAGGTCTTTAAGTGTTTGCGGTATTGGGCAGCGAGTTTCATATTTTGCTCTTGTTTTGGAGGGTTGGTGCGGAGTTTCGTCTTTTTTGCGTGATTGATGTTTCTGGCATCCTTAATAGGTGTCTTCATGTGACTAGTTATTTGGTTTTTTTCTTGTAAAATTTGTTTAGTGGGGTGTGCTTTTGTTTCATGTTTGTAGTTTGGTTCAGTTTGTTTTGTGTTTCGTTTCGTTTGTTTCGGTGTCGTGTCCTACCTCATTTCTTGCTAGTCGAGTTTTTGGTTTAAATAATATCTTGTTGTTCTTATATTATATGTTATATAACAACAGTGGCGGACCCATGATTTTTTTCATGGGGGTGCGGAATTTTTTTTAAAAAATCTTAGGCGTCTAGATATATACATAAAAAAACCGGTTTGGGTCGGGTCGGGTCATGTAAAAAAAGAACATCAAACTTAAATTTATATAATCATCAAAAACAAGTCAAACATTGTTACAAACATATTTAAAAAGTCGCCCTACGGGTTTTCATTTTTTGAAATCTATCCAAAACATCATCTAGAGGTACTTTCTTAAGCAAGTCTTTCTCTATATAACATATACAACTATCACTTAAATTCTCATCGCCAATCCGATTACGCAAGTCGGTCTTCACATTCTTCATTGCCGAAAAACATCTTTCAACGGTTGCGGTTGCGACGGGTAATACGAGAACAAGCTTCAATAAACGATATACCAATGTAAAAGTTACGTGAATATTTGTTGAAACCATTAACCTTACAAGACTTGACAAACCATCCAAGTTGGCGAATTGTTTATCTTTTTTCACAAAATCAATGTAGTTTCCGAGTTGAACCGGAAGCCTTCGTTTTTCGGCTTCATCAAAATCATATGGATACTTTCCGGCTAACTTTAGTATATTTGGAATGTCAAACGCACTAAAATTATCACACGGACTCAAACAACTCATACAAAGAAGTAGTTCCGATGTTACCTCGTTAAAACGGTTCCCAAATTCTTGAATTTGCAAATCTAGAACCGCATTAAAGCAATCATACTCGTAATAGTGCCGATTTGAGATGTTCGTTTTTCTTCTTGGCCATCTTGGGTTAATATATTCATCATCTAAATTTTTCACCTCAAGTTCATACATGTCACAAAAAGAGTTAACCTTCTCCAAGAACTCATTAAATCCTTCCAACCTAAACTTTTCAAGTTGGTTTTTTGTGGAAGAAACCAATTTAACCGCATTCATCAAATCTTGTTCTTTTCTTTGTAGACATTGGGACAATGTGTGTGTGATGTTTAGAATATGCTCCATCAAGTGTATGTAAAATACAAAGTCGTATTTTTTCATATCCTCTAAAAGTCCGTCCGCTTGTCTACTACAAGGAAGAGTTTGACCTGTTTCTACTATACATCCAAGAACTTCCATAATGTTTGGATATAAAGTAATCAAACGCGAAAGTGTTTTATAGTGGGAATTCCAACGTGTATCTCCGGGTCTTGAAAGTGCCATTTCTTGATTCAACCCACTTCCGGTACAAAGCATGTCTTCCATTTTTTCCAATTGTCTTCTTTGGCTTTCACGAAGCATGTCTTGTCGCTTGGAAGATGCACAAACGGCATTTGTTAAACATGTTATCGTTTCAAATACTCTCCAAATAGGTGTGTGTTTGTGTGCAACCGCCACAACAACTAGTTGAAGTTGGTGTGCAAAACAATGAATATAGAAAGCCGAAACATTTTCCTTTAAAATAAGAGCTCTTAAGCCGTTAAACTCACCCGACATGTTACTTGCCCCGTCATAACCTTGGCCTCTAATCCTTTTCAAACTCAACCCATAACGTGCCAACATATCATCAATAGCCGATTTAAGTGTTAATGCGCTTGTCTCTTTGACATGAACAAGCCCAATAAAACGCTCCTTAACAATCCCAACTTTATCAACATAACGAATAACAACCGCCATTTGTTCTTTTTTTGAAACATCACATGATTCATCAACTAATAAAGAAAAAACATCATCACCAAGATCTTCAAAAATTTGTTTAAGTACCTCTTGAGCATAACAATGTTTAATGTCCGCTTGAATTTTAGGACTAGTCATTTGGTTATTCGCCGGTGCATTCTCTAAGATAACCTTACCAAGCTCTTCATTCATTTCACCCATTAGTTCTAAAAGCTCTAAGAAATTTCATTTATTTAATGAATCTTTTGACTCATCATGACCACGAAACGCCAAACCACCATTCAATAACCTTTTTCCAAGCAAAGTAGAAGCACTTAATCTAAGTTTGTAATCACGTTTCTCCTTAGGGGTCCTTTTGTCCCATTGTGTGTTTACCGCTTGCTTTTCGTTAAGTAAATCGGCACACTTTTGGAAACATTTGTTGTGGGCGCTATTAACTAACCCAACGTGTTTTGTAAGTACCTCATGTACTTTTTTCCAATTGTTATACCCGTTCAAAACAAATGTGTCTCTATGATCACCAAATTCGGACCTAAACAAGTAACAACATAAGCAAAACACACGATCCGATTTTATACTATACTCTAACCATCCCTTGTATCCCTTTCGGTCATACCATTCTTGTTTGAATTTTCTCGACTCTTTACCTTGAAACGTTGATGTTGGATATTGAATACCCGTTGGTTGACATGGTCCTCTTAGTAGGTATGCCCTTCTAATATCATCTCGTTGATTCACGTTGTATGATGCTATCGCCTTGCGATCATGAGGATCCGAGGGAAGATCATTCACATCAACAAAATCGGAAGATGATCCGATTTCATCCGCTTTCCTCTTGTTGAGAAATCGCGCCATAACATCTTTACTCATTGTGCCTATCACATACAATGATACAAAATAAACAATATGCCTTAATTTCAATTCCTTAGTATTTAATGAAATCAACAATCTTTTATATAAATTCTAACAATCCACTAGTAATTTCAATTCTTTAATATTTAATCAACAATCTTACAATCCACTAACTTTTTTAATATTTAAAGTAAACAAGTTGTTGAACCAATAAATGGCAAATTGTCGACTGCCTTTATTGTACAACAGCAGCAACCTTATCAACAAGACAACAAGTCAACAACCCTTATCAAAAACCTTATCAAAATTCAAAACTCTTGAAGAATAAAATCAAGGATTCGTACCTCTGGTCGGCTAGTCTGCAGGTTGAATACTTGAATGGCTGATCGATCGAAGCCTGTTGCAGGTTGAATGGTTGATCTTCTGTTACTTTCTTGGTCGCTGCAGCAAGGGAGGGCGGGAGAGATGAAAGGGCGATTGGCTTTATTTGGGTAATTGGGTTATGTTTTGTGAATTGATTTAGTTATTTGGGTTGGGTTTTACCATAAACTTATTCAATTGGGCTTGATTTTGGGTTATAGGAATAAGTTTTATTGTGGACTAACTTGTTTACAAATTTTTTTTATATAAATTCTAACATTTTTTTTCTAAGGGGTGCGGTCGAAATTTTTCAAGGGGTGCGGTCGGGATTTTTCGCGAAAAATAACACTAAATTTTTTTTTTCAAGGGGTGCGGCCGCCCACCCACGGGCTTATGTAGGTCCGCCCCTGTATAACAATCACATGACCGCATCATTTTGGATGAACAAATGGTATCGATAGAGAAACATATCGAGCCATTTTCGGTACCGATTCGGTACCAACGTTTTGCTATTTTCCATATTGGTACTTTTGATTCGGTACGGTACCGGTATTTTGGTTGATATACTTTGAATACCGTACCGAGCACTTTTGGAACCGATACCCTTTTTGTGATTTTCAGGATCTGAGAGGGGAGTATATTAAGCCCAACCTAAGGATTTATATTTGTCTTCCAATTTATTGGTGGCATGTGATTTTGTGAGTTCTTATATATATATATATATATATATATATATATATATGTATATATGTATATATGTATATATGGGAAGGATAAATTGAAAACCCCCTTGAGTTGAATAAACCCTAGAAACCCAATAATAGCCATTGATTAATCAGATTGATGGATGAGATCATTTTGGTCTTGCCCAATTTTTACTTTTTAATATAATATTAATGACAGGTACAAGAAGGGTATATTTGAAAATTTTACAATTTCTCTCTCCTGACAGAAAGTGTAACATCTGTCAACTTTCCTCTATCTCCTGACAGAAGTGTAAATCTGTCTACTTTCCTCTCTCCCCTCTCTCTATAATTTTGTTCTTTTTTGTTTACTTTTGTATACGTACATTACAAAAAAATGTGTTACAAATATCATCTATTTATGTTTTTTTAGAATTTTTAAATATGTAACTGACAAAACATATTAGAATGGTTACATTACTAAAACTCAGCTATGTTGTTACATAAAGATGTTACACAAAAAAAATGTAACATAACCAAAGAACAATTTATTTTTTGTTACATTATTATCACCCAGTTGTTACACTGACAAGAATCACTAAAACCCAGCTATGTTGTTACATAGAGATGTTATACAAAAAAAAGTGTAACATAACCAAATAACAAATTATATTTTATTACATTATTATCACCCAGTTGTTATACTGACACGAATCCCCCTAACTTTTGCCAACTAGCACATTTGTTTCATCTAACAATCAAAAACATATTAGAACTGTTACATTACTAAAACCCAGTTATGTTGGGTTACATAAAGATGTTACGCAAAAAAAGTGTAACTTAACCAAAGAACAATTTATTTTCTACTACATTATTATGACCCAGATCTGAAACAAATTTTACACAAAAAAATTGATAAAATCAATAATAACAAGCAAAAAAAGGTGTTACATATATCATCTATTTATGTTTTTTTTTTAGAATTTTTAAATATGTAACTAACAAAACATATTAGAATTTTTACATTACTAAAACCCAGCTATGTTGGGTTACATAAACATGTTACACAAAAAAAGTATAACATAACCAAAGAACAATAATCTGGGAAAAAAATATAACAACACACTTTATTTTTACAACAATCTAAAAAAGTGTAATAATCCACTTTATTTTCAGTAACATACATTATTTATGTAACACGAAAAAATGTAACATGCATTTTTTTCTTTGATTGTTACATTTCGTAACTAAGACGCAAGAATTGTTACATCAAACAACAATAAATTTTTTAGATTCAACAATAAAATCAGTAATAAAAAAACAACATATCCAGAAAACAAGAACTTAATAACATTAATCTTCTTAAACAAGAAAATAACAAAAAAGTTGCAAATCTACAAAACACAAAAAAAAAAATAAAGATCTACAAAACAAAAAAAAATTGCAAATCTGAAAATTGCAAATCTGGATGACCTTTTAGATCTGGAACACAAAAAAAAATTGCAAAATCTGAAAATTACAAAAAAGTGAAGATCTACAAAAACACAAACATACTTATGGATCTGGAGGACTTATAGATCTGGAACATCATGTTCAACATCAAACATCTTTTGGATCATCTTCAAAATCAAACCGTCATCTGAAACATCATCTTCAACATCGAACATCTTCAACCGGATTTGGAGCATCTTTTGGATCTGGTAGCATCTTCCCGGAGCATCTGGAGCATCTTCAACCGAAACATCTGGAGCATCTCTTTTTATTCGGAGCATCTTTTTGTTCCGAGCATCTGGAGTTTTGGTGGTTGATTATGAAGGATTTTGATAAGAAAAAGAATTTTTTGTTTCAGATCTTAGATCTGGAATGAGGTAGAGAAGTGTGGGGTGATGAAGGTTAAGGGGAGAGATAAATTTCTTTGTTTCAGATCTTAGTTCCGAATTTCTTTGATCTGAACAAAGTGGTGATGGGTTTTTTGGTAGAGGAGAGAGATGAATGAGGAGAGAGGTAGAGTCACTACAAAAAAAATGACTTTTGGGGACTGAAAAATCAGTATCTGATGCATAAGAATCAGTCCCTAATGGTTATCAAGGACTGATTTGCCAGTCCCCAGCCAGTCCCGGATACCTAGTACTAGATACTGGTTTTAACAACTAAGAATCAGTCCCTATTGTATAAAATCAATAGAGACTGATATTCAGTCTCCTATACATATAAAATCAGTCCTCAATATACGTTGTGGTACAACATCATTTCAGTCTCGAATACATTTCGTCGGTGACTGAAAATCAGTCCTTGATACATAAAAAAATGAGTATTAGAGACTAAAAAATCAGTATTTGATACATAAACATCAGTCCCTAATGTTTATCAAGGACTGATTTTCCAGTCCCCAGCCTGTCCCAGATACCTAGTACTAGATAATGTTTTTAGTAACTGAAAATCGGTCCCGATTGTATGACACCAACAGTGACTAACGGTTAGTCTTTGATACATAAAAATTCAGTCCTCAATTTGTCCCCCGTTACCACGTCATTTCAGTCCCCGATACATGTCTTTGGTGACTGCAAATTAGTCTCAAATACTATGATATTTCAGTCCCCAAAACAATATATAAATCCAAAACAATATATAAATCCATAGAACCAAAACAATATATAAATCCATATCATAACAAAATACACATAACAAAACAATTCATTTCATAGTCATACGTCAAAAATAATACAAATATCTTAAGTTAACAAAAAATATTGTTTGGCGTACATAATTTGACATCTAAAATAGTCACTTAAAAACAAGCGCAGCCCCATAACTCAAACACCCTTCATGTATCTCATCAATATCCTCATCCGTGTATACCGCTTTGCCTCTCCCAACCTGGAACAAAATTAAAGAACCTAATTAGGCCGTCAACCGTCACTCTCTCTCATCTCTTTCATCGCTCTCTCTCTCTCTCTCTCTCTCTCTCTCTCTCTTTCCCTAGATCTCTGTTGCATATTTGAACAACCCACCACTGCCATCAAATGACGCGTGCCCTCCTTCCACCTCTTAAAGATGCCCTATTGTACTTTAGATGAAATCTTGCCCCATCTTTGGCTCTAGGAATCGCAATCTGCCCTGCAAATCCAAGATGATTAGCTCAAAAATAGTCGACAAAAAAAATAAAACTAAAAAGGTGGTATTTTAAATTTATTCTTCTTTGATGCCCAAAAGTTGCTAAAGCATTGAAGTTGTGCGAACCGTGGAGCAAGGAATCAAATTGGTTTCCAAAACACTATAAGCTTTCCAAATTGGTTTAAGCATCACAATATCCCATAGATTCAAATGCAGATTAATATTTAGTTTTTAAAAGCTTTATTCTTCATTCAAAACGACATAAACTAATCCCATTATAAGTCTCAGCCTAACGCTTTTTTCATTCCCAACCCCCTAGTAAGCGTTTTTGTCGAGATGTTATGAATACGCTTCCTACGCTATAAAACGTCGCCAAAAGAAGGATACTTCTATATTCATTTTTTTTATAAGAAAGCTTGGATCTCAATTGATGTCGTTTTTAAGCTCAATACGTATTGGAATTCATGTTTTTACGAAAAATGGACAGAGTTTCCTCTGTTTTTGGACGATCCCGACAACTAATGTGTCGATTTATTGTCAAAATTCAACAATATTTCACAAACATTATATATAAAGTTTACGCCAAGTATATGAAAACGTCAAATATGAAACCAAATCGCTAATGTAAAACCGTTAGTTAGTTGGGTCGAGCTCGGTCGCGTAACTATCTAAAAATCTGAAATCTATATCAAACTAAACTAAATTTTTGCGTCGTTAAAACTTTACCGGGTCACGCGTTGACCTGAGAACCTGCTGTTGACCCGAGTGTTAACCAGGTTGACTTTTGTTGACCGAAAGTTGACCAGTTGACTTCCTTTGACTTTCTGACCAGGACCAAGACCTGAATGATGATCGAAATCCGCACTTGAATCAAACCGAGTTGATCCAAACCAAACCCGAAAGTTGACCAGTTGACTTCCTTTGACTTTCTTGTAAAACTGACTAATTTTTAGAGACTACCAATTGTGGACATATAAGTAGTAATGGAACAAAAGATATCAACTTGACATTTTTTTTTGGTCAAAATACGCTCATTTTTGCAAGAATTGTAAAAATGTACCTTCATCAAGAGTAACAGTTACAAAGCCTTCTAGCTGAACAACAAACTTCACATCAACAAACTTTTTCTCATACGGTGACATAACGGAACTCCATGAACCCTTTCGAACAAATCTCCAATCATCTTCTTCACATTGGCATAACCCTTGTGAATGATTTCTGCATACAACTTCCTTTGTGAATAAATATCTTCTTATTTAGTTTTGAAAATCTAGAAAACTCAATTATAGCTTGATATAAGACAAAGACCATATAAGAGACCTACTAGAGGTGGCAATTCTTTTCTTTCACTTATAAACGGTTAGTTTGTGTTATGTTTATAATCTAAAAAACGGGTTAAATAGGTCTAATGAAGTAATTAAGTGACGTGTCTTTATTTACACATATATTTTAAACGATTATGTCCACATTTTAAATAGGTCTAATGAAGTAATTTGGAGTATTATGTTTGGAGAATCTTCGAATTAAACATTGTTTTCGGGTTTGATTTCTTGTCTTTTGTTATGATTATGAATACTTATATTATCAGACCTGTTTTTGTGTTCTGTTTGTGATTATGGGCTAATTCCCCATAACCATCTAGGTATAACTGAACTTTGACCATCATTGTGACTTTCTTGTTTGACTTTGACCGAACTGTATATTTAACATACAACCTCTAAAATCATATTATTCAATAATTTATATTATTAGGGTGATATATTGGTTTTTTGAAATCATAAATTAACACATTAAATATTCATAAAAAAGATGTATATTGATCAACCCTGTCTGAACTGGCTCATTTTGAACGGTACTAAAACGACATGTTTCAATGTGAGCCTGTTTTGACTAGTTACCCAACCTGCCCGTCATGCTCAATCTAAAAGTGTCATTACTTACTGGTTAAAACAAATTTGAATCATGTTATGCCAGCTATCAAGTATCCGCTTCGGAAGCACCGTAATTTGATATGCTTTTGCATAACTCCCAAGTTGCCTTCTCGAAACGCCCTTTACAATAACACGTCCACAGTATTCAAATGTGCCTTGAACGGGTGCAGGTGTGACATTTACTTTTGGGTTTCCCACATCAATGACTGTGGATTTGAATAAAGAACGCAATTATTATTTCAATTATACACAAATCTAAATGGCAAGTAGTAAAAACACCCAATATATGATTACTGTATTCTAACTCGGTAGCCTGGAAACTAGAGATTGCTTCTACTTCTACTATTGATAACTGAAAACTAAAATCTCATATAACGCCTCAAAATCCTTTCATATGACACAATGACACATAATGCCTAAAAGAACCCATATAAGATTTGACCAAGACACCAAGTTAAATTCTGGTCATCAAAAATCACCACAATCATCATCATCGACTTCAACAAAAATCACCACAATCATCATCATCGACTTCAACAAAAAGAAGAAAACAGAGAAGAGGGGGTTACCGTCAAACACATCGGACCGAGACTCCGTCCGTCGCCACGCCGCCGCCGTCACCATCTTCAATCATCATCGTCATCAACAGTTACAACAGCATCATCATCATCAGCGCCGGAAAGAAAAACCGCCGGAGTTGCTCCGGTTGTCGATAACTTGAGGCTTTTCGCGGACAAAAGGCGACAGTCGGCGTCCGGTTTGAGCGCCGTCGTTCCGATCTACCGCTGCCACCGCCGCTCAAACCTTCGTCGACCTTCTGTGTTCGTCGTTGCCGCCGAGAAGCTGGCACCGCCGCCACCGCCAGTGGTGTCGGCCACCTGCTGGAGAGAGAGGGGGGAGATGAGCGAGAGAGAGGTGAGGAGATAGGGGGTGTTGTCCGCTTTAAGTGTTGTAGGGTTTTGTGGCCGTTGGATTGGTTTTGATCAACGGATGATGGTGGGATGATGGTGATAGCATGGCGATCCGTGTGAGTTTGAATAGACCAATCAGATTAACAAAAAACAAATCCTTTTTTTTTTTGAGAGATTTATGATTTTTGCTAAGAAAGGGTTTGGGTAACAAATTTGATTAAGTATAAATATTCCATATGTAAAGAAAATAGACTTGAGGAGTAACAAATTTGTGTTATTGACCATTAATTGAAACCGATTACATAATTGATATATAAGTTAGTTGGTATTTTAACTTGAACTGTTATTTGTACTCGTACGTTGTTACGGAATACGGAATACCCCACCTTTTAGCGGATTCCGATGATGAATAGTTAAATTAGGTTTTTTTATTTATTTTTATATTTTAATGTCATGTTAGTTATTTTAATTTTATGCAAATGCAGTTTAGATGGGTTATGCAAGATGGCTGCTTACTAATCATTGCTTCCAGTTTGAGACATCGTCATAAAGAAAGAATATGATTGGTCAACAAGAATATCCATGTTTGTGTAGTTCTTTTGTAGTGTGTACGAACCTCGTCTCAGCCCGAAACTCAATTTAAAGGTCGTGATTCCGGTGGAGTGGGCGACGATGGTCGTGAACGGTGGTGGAGTAACTGGTTGCATATAAGAAAACCCTATTTTGGGGTTTAATTTTTATTTACATACAACTTTCTACAAATTTTGCTACCAGGTTTATTAAACTTCTTTATTTAATTTTCAAACATTTCTTTTTGCTACCGATTTTGCTACGTTATTTTTTTTATATTTTTTCCTCAGATTTGCTACGGATGTTGCTACAACTTTTTTCTACGCTTGGTTTAAATTTTTTTTTTTATAAAACGCCTCAATTTGGACATTACATCAACAGAAATTAGTGGTAGATTCCACTTTTAATTTTATAAAAACTACTTCGGTTTCATCGAAGTCAGGCACGTTCGAATCAATTAAATGCGCGTGGGAAGTTGCTTTTGAGGTGCAGAGAATAGGCGTGCAACGACATTGATCAGATAACCCATTAACATCGGGGTTTGTCGAAGTCCGGTCAACAGCGCGGATATGCAGGTTTAAATATATATATTTTATATTTCTAAAGTGTATATATATATATATAACATAAATCTGAGATATGAACAACGATGGTGGTAGTCCAGCCGGTTATGCATGTGTGTGTGTGTTCGAGGGGAGCGGGTTTGAGTCTTGTTGGTGACCGATTCGAACCTTTTTATTCATTTTAACAAAAATTTACACTTTGGCCCCTGTGGTTCCACATTTACCTAAATAGTCCCTGTAATAGTTAACTGGGTATATTAACTAAGTTAGTTGTTTAATAAGGAACCTTTACAAATCCATTAACTCGGTTAGAATGTAAGGTTAAAATACTTTTAAAAATAACCAAATCAGCCCCTGAAGTAGTTAACTGAAAAGACTAACTAGGTTAGTCTTTTTAATAGAAATCCTTTTATAATTTTTAACTGGGTTAGTCTTATTTAGTTAAATCAGTCACGGACATCAGTCACAAAAAAAACAACCTCTAATACAATTAGTAACTAATAAATTAGTCCCAGATACTACGTATCCGAGACTGATAGATTAGTCCCTCATAGTTTAGTCCCTCGGTGTCAATATATTAGTGACTGAATATTAGTGACCAATAAAATGGCGCCATTTTTATTAATGGGTCAGTTATTTAGGACTGAATTTCAGTAACCAATAAGTTTCCCCCCAAAATTTATTTTTAGACAAACATATTTGTGACTAAAATTCAGTCACGGACATCAGTCACAAAAAAATCAACCTCTAATACAATTAGTAACTAATAAATTAGTCCCAGAAACTACGTATCCGAGACTGATAGATTAGTCCCTCATAGTTTAGTCCCTCGGTGTCAATATATTAGTGACTGAATATTAGTGACCAATAAAATGGCGCCAGTTTTATTAATGGGCTCAGTTATTTAGGACTGAATTTCAGTAACCAATAAGTTTCCCTCCAAAATTTATTTGTGACTAAAATTCAGTCTCAGATAAGTTATCCAAGTATTAAGGACTGATTATTAGTCACGGACATCAGTCACAAAAAAATCAGTCTCTAATACAATTAGTAACTAATAAATTAGTCTCCGATACTATGTATCCGAGACTGATAGATCAGTCCCTCATAATTTAGTCCCAAATGGTCATTTTTCTTGTAGTGAGTTAATTGAAATGAATGAGGTTTAATGGGTT